>CAAKHB010003710.1:82123-129128 GCA_901007665.1 Aeoliscus strigatus
GGGGGGGGGGGGGGGATTGTAACGTACCAGGACACAGAGAATTATAAAAAAAAATATACCTACTCACAATGTAGGGGGGCAAGATCTTATTCAACAAAGTCATTATTTGATTGGAAGTGAAATGTCAGATATATCTACTATTAAACAGCAGCACCTCACTTAAAATATGCATCACTGAAAAAACATGTCGACTGTGTCTGCACTTTTTTTTTTTTTTTGAAGCAACCTTTACAAAGGCTCAGGCAGTGTCTGGAATTTAAAGAAAACACAGCGATATGAGCAACCGACCCCTTCCCTCCCTCTCATCTCTGTGCTGATTCTAGTCACCCAAACCACTGTAGCTGAAGGAGAATAACTCCGCCGAGTGCTTTGGCCTTGTAGCATTCATAAGAGCAGCACTCGAGGAATCTCCAAGAAAAGAGGCGCAGGTTGAACAGAGAGACAAGGAGGGGGAAGATATCTGGATAACTAACCACAAGACAGACGAGGAGAAAAAACACCACAGAATTCCTTTTTGACAGCGTGTCACGAACGTCGGCTGATGAGACATGCAAACGGGCGGACACACCCTCTGAGACACAACAGTAGCTTCCACCGACGTCCTCTTTCCAGCTTTGAAACCTGTAAACCGTGCACACATTGACACCCAGTCTGTCTGCGCGCTGTCTTTTGTGAAATACAACACATCATTATGGTATTAATCCAAAAAAAGCTGCAAAAAAACAACAACCCGCCCAGGCCCTCTGAGGAAACATTTGAGTCATCCGACGTTTGTGCTGTGTTTCAGTCCAAACTGGCAACAAGCTGGGACTAGTTCAAACAACAAGTACACATGACTACCTGTTTATTCCCGTATAATAAATCACAGTCTGTGTCCGTTGATACCTGGGCACCGACTCAGGTCTGGTTAACCGTAGCTAACTGGGCACTCTTTTGCTAGCGTCACGTTAGCTTTCTGACTAAGCTAAGCTAAGCTAAGTTTTGGCCCAGGACCGTCGTCTTCAGGCACGTCCTGTTTGCTGCAACAGTTTCCGTTAAACTGAGTAAAAACCTCCTGAGGTGGTAGTCAAACCCTCAGGGGTTACCAGGGCAACAGAACGTCGATTTCAATTTGGATGCTTAAACACAAACATCCACTAACTCCAGAAGGATTTGTAAATAACTGTAAACTCCCGGTGACACTTTTAACTTTGACATAATTCATTACTTGGAAAACCTAATATATATCACTCAGATCAGTGCTTGTTTAAAGAAATAACTTGGATTCATTAACACACACGCACACACACACACACCCCTGGGGCATGAGAACAGTGTGCCAGTTCCAACTTATCACCATAAATGTAATTACACTGGGTATTTCATGTTGTTTTTTTCCTGCTTTGTACTTTTTTTTCCTTTTAATGAGAGTCTTGTCAGTCTGTAATTAGTGATCACTGTGAGGAATCAAAACAACAAGAAAGACTTGTTTTTGTTGAGCTTCCCTCTTCTATCCGTCTTTGCTGTCTCCCCTGAGGGGGGAAGACGGCTCACGCGCAATGCACACTCACTTGACTTCAGACAACGTTAAAACTCCCCGACTGCCACAGACATCTGAGATCAGTGTAATCGTAGCGGAGATGTCCGCGAGACACTTAATCCTGACGTTTATTTGTCTCATCCCAGAAAAGGTGGCGTTAGTGTTCAAAGGCCGTCATCGGTCTAAGTCCCTCGTCGCTTTGTGTCCTTGTCCATACCAGCACGGATGTTTCTAGAAACGGGTTTTGAACCCTACCCCCCCGACTGAGACGGTATTTTCCAGAAACTCTTCAAGGAGACGAATAGTAGACATTTGGCCGATGGTGGCTTACGTTCTCTGACTGAAAGAAGTCACGATACACACAGTGTGATATTTGACCTGCTGCAATCACTCATTGATTAAAAAAACAACGTAACCTTATTTGATCTGCCCTTTTACCCCGAGCTCAACTCACACAGAAGGTGATGCAAAAACAACATGACGAATAAAAACAACAACAATAAATAAACAGGAAAAGACAAAATAAATACAACATCTGCCGGCCAACACAGCCCCTCTGGGTACGGCCTCCGACATATATTTCATTATGTTTCTCTGACATCCCGACTTTAATTGTGATTTTAATGTTCAATGCTGATCCGTTGGTGTCATTGTTCAATGTTTCATTTGTCACCACTTTCTGGCGCCGTATGTTTTTTTTTTTTTTTGGTTTTAGTGTTTGTTATTTTCCCGACGGGTAAGTTGATCTGTGCAGAAAAAAATCTGTTCTGGTTGCAAATCTGAATTTTGCCTGACTGCCATCATCTGTGATTCTTTGTATTTCGATGACTGAACAGGAGAATTGTATTTTAAAATTTTCATACTGTTGTTCTTTCTCGTCCATCACCATGTATAATATATGCAGCTCACGCAGCCGTGTTCACTTGATCTTCCCCACTATTTCATAAGAGGTGGGCTAAACTCCAGCAGCTAGCCCTCCTGGAGGCGCTGTTGCCGTCGGTTATTGTTTATTGACTCTACATCCTCTTTGAAGCGTTGAGAAGACAATGGAATGCTGCTGGACTGAAAGGTCAGGAATGTTTCATTACAAACCAAAAAAGGCAGAGAAAAGTGCTTTTAGACTGAAATCTCACAACTACAAAGACCAAAAACATCGTCTGGAGACGAGAAGTGAGAGAAGTGTCGAACATGTGTGTTTGTGAATTTGCATCGCTGTGAACGGTGGGGGGGGCGAGATGATGGCAGAGGGCGTTCTGATGAGGACGATGAATGTTTGAGGTGTTTTCTTTTTTCTGTCCTGTCTGACAATGGAGCAGTCGTTTTTCTCGGGATGAAATGCAGACCAGCTTGCCAGGAATGGTTGTCTAGACAGGTTGAGTGTGGCGGGGGAGCGGGGAGGCAGCGGCGAGCCAGGTGCTCTTTCCAAACATTCGCTTCAGAGATTGGAAGTGACGCTTGTTTGAATGACGTTCAGATATGAGGGCCTGGTGTTTATCCACCATTGATCTCCCTCCATCCATTACAGCATGACGGGAGGAGCGATCGTCATCAGGAGCTGCCATTACTGGAAATCTATAGCTAATACCCTTCTTATTAACAATGCTTATTTTCAAACTCCGATCACTGGACGTGTGAGCAGCCGTTCTTCCTCCCAGGATGTGTGAGGTTGCTGTGTTTTACGCTGTTATATCTGCCTCTTCTGCCTGTCTGTGGGCGGGGCTTAACAGGATGACCAGAGTGGTTATGCACACAACAAAGATGGCTGCTGTCCAGTCGTTTTATTCAAAGACCAGCAAAGGATCATTTCCGTTCCTTCGCCGTCTCTCCATCAAACTCTTCCACTCTTCTTGTTTCTCTGATGACGGCACCTTGTTCTCTCCTCTGATTGGTCATAGCCCCTGGAGTTGAAGGTCTCCATCCTTCTACATGTGGCTCTGGATTTCCAGCCTCTGTTTTCAGTCTTCTCCTCCTCCAAGTTCCAGTGAACTCAGGAGCCATCGTGGCCTGAGATGGAATAAAAACCCAGGAGCTGCCGAATTTAGAGACACGCTGAGTCTCCGAGGAAACTCTGGAACGACGAGTGTGACCCTCATCTCTGTGCTCCTCACCTCCGCCTAATTGAATCAGGCTGCTGTCCAGGATAATTCTGAGTGTGAGTGTGTGTGTGTGTGTGTGTGTGTGTGTGTGTGTCAGATTTCCAATGGGGAAAGGTTTGGGAGTATTGTGTGCACACTCATCTCAGCGGGGTCCTTGCTGCAGCCGCTGGCCTCATACACAACTTCACAAAAAAGCTCATAAGAATCTTGTACTTTTTTTTTATAATTTCTTCAAAAAAAAAACGTTTGGTGTAAAATATGCAGCATAGATTTATTGACTCCTGCCTCTAAACTTTCAATCTCATCAGAAGATTAAATTTTTTCATAACGACATGCTGATGCATTGATTTCTGTGCAAAACAGAGAATTAACATGTTTGATTAGAAACTGCATCTTTTTGAAACCACATTAATTGATGAAACCAAAACAAGGTTGAAGCCAGTGTTTCCCCAAAGCTGGGGTCCATCCCAGAAGAACATCTAGTTTGCTCATCCTGAAATGAAGAAAACTGCAGTATTTACATGAATTCATTGGTGAACTGACAATTTTGGACGTTTTCTTTGATTTCTATCAGTTTACATGAAAAAGAACAGACGCATCTGCAGTTTTCATCCTTTTTGGCTTTACACACACTCACACACACACACTCACACACACACACTCACACACACACACACACACACACACACACACACACACACACACACACACACACATACCCTGCATGTTACACATGCCAGATCAGATTCACTCTTCCAGACGCCTGACAACCAGACGTTTAATGAGGTTTGTCGGAGCAGAGCAACATCTAAAGTGTGTTCGGGGTGTGTGTGTGTGTGTGTGTGTGTGGGGGGGGGGGTCCAGAACTGGGAACTGCTGGTTTAAGTGTTGTTAATTAAAGATACTAATGGAAGCTTGACGTCCAGACAAACGGACTGGATGCACAGAAGCCTGGTTGTGTTTTGTGTGTGGCGTCAGCAGGCTCATCTGAACGGGGCTTTGAGGAGGCTCAGCCTAATAATTAGTCACTCGTCTGCTGTAAGAATAGTGAGGTAAACAGGGTTTAATTAGGAGTTTGGCAATCTGGGACAGATGTTGCAGCAGAGGGGATCACGCTGTTGTTGGATTGTGTCGCAGCAGAAAAACAGAAATCTCAGCCAGAATTACAAAAACAACCTATTTTCTACAGCCCGCACACGGCGGGGCTGCAAGTGTGGAAATGTGTCACGTTCAATATGCAAACGCCCGACCGGTCAACATGACGACTGGAAATTTCAGTTTGTGAGGTTTGCACTGTAGCAGGAGCTCATTCCACCCCTCCAGGGCAAAGTCTTCTTCAGGGCAGAGGAAGGCATCCGGAGAACGTCGGCCTCCCTTCCCTGCTAAGTGGAGGCTACACTACTTAAAGCGTGCTGACGGGATCACGTTACCTCAGCTTCAGTGGCAGCGAAACCACATGAAACAGCCGTCGGACGGGCAGCGGCTGAACGGGGATCAGCACCCGACAATGATGCTCCATTATGGGGGAAGTAACAAAAGCAAACACACCTACGGCGGGTTTTATGGCTCTAAGCCTTAAATAACCTTGTCCACTAAGCTGGAAGAACAGTGAACGGGTGGTGGAAAAACACACACACACACACACACACAGAGGAGGAGATGAGGAGAGCAAGTGGCTCTCAGGGGCCAATGGTGAAGATGACAGCAGACACTGCAAAAGTTTCAAATGTGTCTAATTTTTAATCAAAATGTCTCATTTCTCATTATTTGCACTTAAAATAAGACCTATCACCTGACAATGTGACTTGTTTTAGACAAGCACAGGTTCCAAGAAAATCTTACATTTCCTTGGTAAGATTGAGTTTTTGCAGTAAAGGAGAGAGGAAGACGAGGGAGGAGTGTGTGTGTGTGTGGGGGGGGCCGGGGGGGGGGGGTTCACACAGTCCTGACAGAAGCAACATGGCAGTATCACACACCAGTTTTTCATTCACACGTCTGTGCGTTCACACACGATTCCAGAGGTACTGAAGCCCCAAGGAAGCCTTACAGCCAAACACAGTTTGCCAATTTTTCAAAGCTGTCACTGCCTCTCCTTGTGTATCAGCCTGCGCTGCACAAAGGGGGCTGTCGCTATTGTTGTTGTCATTGTGCTGATGCAAGGTAAACACGTGAGGCGGCCGTCCGCCACCCCTCAATGCATCACCCAGATCCCTCGGTCAGGTGGCACCCATTACAGCTGCCGGCGCTGTGTGCGTTGACAGTATCTACGAGGGCCTGGAAGAAACGAGTTAATAGGTGGAAATGGGACAGGCAAAGGACACTCCAGTTGGAGATGTCACTGTGTCTCTTTCTCTCTCTTTCTCTGTCCTGCTCACTCTCAACCCTTTTGAAGCCGTCTGGATTTGAATAAAAACAGCTGAGTCGTAGACGTCGTCAGCGAGGTTAAAGAAGCAGTGCCAAACTAGAAAAGGCCTCGTAGACCTCAGCCCTCCGGCTCATTTACACCCAATTGTTTTATAGAGTTTGATTTACACCAAATATGAAGATATGTAAGGTTATTTTATGACCAAATTCACTCTTATGCTAATCATGTTTTATTTTGTATTACTGCTGAAGATACAGATCTGTTCTGTGAATCTGATCGGATTCAGCAGACTACAGTCTGGTGTTAATTCATGTCTTCATCTTCATTTGTTACCGTACAGCCTGAAAATCCCCAATCACCATAATATTTTCTGTTGTGGATCATAGGATCCAGAATTTAGTCAGGATCCGGATCAAACTTTGAGATATTGGAGAACCTACAGAGAATGGATCCGGGATGTTTGCCCACAATCATTTATTTATCATTGATCGTGGAGTTCTAGACACAGATGCTGAAAATGTCCCTATCTGACAATGATTCCTGGATCCAGATGGTTCCAGAACACCACCAACATTTAATCATCTGTTCCTGGTCCATTCATAGCATTTACTCAATGTTTCAGTAAAATCTGTTCAGAACGTTTGGAGTTAGTTTGCAAACAGACAAACACAGAACCTCCTTGGCGAAGGTAACAACAAAAACAGCCTGGCCACCGCAGGCAGTCGCATCCGCTCAGTCTGTGGGCACAAACAAGCAAAGACCCCGTTTTCACACACTGGATCACAATGCCTGAGGAGAAGCTGAGGCTTGTAAACAAACCGAGTCCCTGAATGCAGCGTCAACCTGCTTCTTCAGCCTGAGAAACACTGTCAGCTCCCATTAGCTCTCATTAGCTCTGACGTCCTCCAGCGCGACACTCCGACCTGTCAGCTGTGTGCCGGCTGAGTTACAGATAGGCAGGCGTCCAAAAGAAGGTGTGTCAGCAAACACGCTGCAACACTCCAGGCGACCTCACCAGGGCCGTTCTGACGCAAACATACAATCACACTCATTCATGTCATCACGTCAGCACAGTTCCGCTTCGTTCGTCCGCACACATTCCTGAAGAGACGCTCTCCAGTTGGAGCTGTATGCTGATTAGTCTAAACATGATGGCGCGGGCTTGATGTTTGATTGCTCCCCAATCTTGACGCTCTCATTAGTCTTTCTGCATTTACTGTCTTTTGATCCTTGACACAGCTACTTTGTATGGGAGCGAACCTGTTGCCATTCAGCCGCCACCGAAGCGGAGGACTTTCTTTGGCTGTGCCTGAGATTCATGACTATTTGAGAATAGTAGCCAACGGTAGCCTCGCAGTGTGTCGCTGCCTCGGTGCACTGAGGTTTCACAACCCGTTTCTCAAACCTTCACCCTGCCTGCGGTTGGTGTCCAAACGCTGACCTTAACTTGAAGAGCAGGGCATTGTCCTGATGTTCTGTCACTGTCTAGTTTGGTCCCATGAATCCAGACCTGAGAGCGGGATGGGAGGTGAGTTACGGAGTCCCCACTGAGTGGCGACACCGAGACTAGACAAACTCATCGTGGCTCAATTTTCCCTGCATTCCCAGGTGGCTTTGTCAAAAGATTGACACTCCTCATCTAAATGACGGACAGCTTGTTAGAATATATATACGGTTTTGGGCAGAACGTTGCCCCTGAGCTGTGCTTTCGGCAGTGATGTATATGACTGGATGTGAGTATGAGAAAGCAGTGAAAACATGTTTAAAATTCCAGGCATATGGTCATGGGGGAAGTGGGCGGTGGAGAGTATATTGCCATAGTAACAATGGATAACTCACTAAGGATTCCTGGGCAAACACAGGCATACGGTTTGAACAGCGACCCCCGCCACTGTGCCTCCGTGATCAAACAGAACCATGTTGGCACAGATAACGCTACCCTTTTAGACATAAATTACAAGGTCTACAATTGTCATGTCATGTCGCTGATTCACAGCCACGAGAGGCGTCAAAGAAAAGCTCGCTTGGGGAGATTGAAAACAGTCCGCACACACACGCTGACGTAAATCTTTCAGATGTCCAGAGGATGTTCAACCACAATCGGCTTCACTGTTGAAAAGTAATCTGTGCTAGTCAAACATTAGCTGCACTTCTATTTCCATTCCTATTTGTAGTCCTTGGACATTCAGCAACAGCAAAAGTCTTCACACATCTATTTCTAAGGCAGGTGCGTCTGAGACGGACAATTGAGTCCAAAGGAGTTCAACTTTCTCCTGCACACCGACCAACTTCCACACACAACAATTTACTGCTGCGGCGTTTGGGTCGTAGACATTTCTCAAAAAAAAAAAAAAAAAAAAACTAACTAACCAATTGCTTGAGAAAGATCTATGACTGACACGTCGCAGCAATAAATTGTTAGTTGTGTTCTTCTCTTTAATTCCTCGTACATTACCTGTACAGCCTCTGACGTTATTTGGACTATATCACAATTGTTCTATATTTCTCTTCTTGGCTTTAGCTGCTGTAACAAACTAATTTCCCACCGGGACAGCTCCAGTATTTGTGATTCTGATCCTCAAACAAGAAGTAACAGTCTCTCTCTTGCTGTGTCTGGGACATCACCAGCACTGCTTGTCACTTCCTTTATTCACTTAAACATCTCAGCGGCCTCCTCCTCCCCTGAAAAGGTCTTCGGAGCAGATTACAGCCGAGGTAAAGTGTAGAGGTAGAACAGGACAACCTGCTCGTTTATAAGCAGCTTTGTTTACCATTGTACTAATCATTTTACCGCCCCCGGACACGTCAGTGTGATTGATATCCTTTCCTTTCCCCCCACAATCCCAGACCTCATCAACCTACCAACATACCCTATTTTAGCCTGCCTCAGTGGGCTCGCCCCCCCTCCAGGCACCTCTCACCACCGAATCCACTCTGTAATTTTCAATTGTGTCCCAAGTGTTGTACTGGACCAGCTCAGGTAAATGAACTACGGCAAAGACCCGTGTGTCAGTCTTGATTACATACCACCGTTTTCTCCTCCCTCAGTAATTGCTGCAAACCGAGCAAAAGCTGTGAACATGCTTATTATTCAAGAGTTCACCCGCCAATCACCAGTTGGGTTTGTTCTTTTTTTGAAGCAACTCGGGGAGAGATGCTTTGTGCCGAGATACTGAAGCCAGATAATAAACAGGCTGTAGAAGATGTGCTGCACATCGATACCTGAGACAATATTAAATGTCTGCCGCACCTCAATCCACAGTAGACTGAGTCCGACTGAAGTCACCATTACAGTCATCTCCAATTTATACCGCAGTCTCTGGCACAGCAGACCGGGGACGTGAAGTGTGTGTCACACTGCGTGGAGCTGGCAGCATCGTGGACGGTCGTAGTACAGCTTCAGGGTTTGATTCGCACTTCTTCTTACAGCTCCTGCCAGTGACTCAATCACACAATTCAACGGATTCTTCTACTTTCTGATTAAAAAAAGGAGAGATCGTGGAGAAGTGGTGGCCAGCGGTTGTTCAACCATGGGCTAACATTAGCGGGCTAACATTAGCCTGCTAACTAGACTGCTGTTTGGACTGCAAGCTCCTTCTTTCAACTGAGATTTTGAATAGAAGTAAAGCTCTGTCGTGGCTACAAACTATCAGCTGGAACGGGAAGTCAGAACAGGAGAATCTCAGGTCTAAATGCTTCATGTAGCAGAAAAGTTGTGATGGATGTTGCAGTATTTTGTTTTGTTTTTTTGGCTTTTGTTGTGAATTTTGTACCTTTCACTGAAATATTTAAGCTCGACGTGTTTGGAGTGACAGACTGTGTTTGGACGTGAGCCTTCAGTATTCGTTCTGGCCGGTTCAAGCCGTCTCCAACGCGTTGCAGTCAGACCTGGTTGGGTCACAGCACTTCACAAACGACACCAACGCTCCTTTGAATTCAACCCTCCACCGCTGGATGAGTACACAGAGTACCGCAGAAAGACGCACATTGAAAAATGAGCATTTTGGGGAAAAAAAATGGGGGTGGGTGGGTGAGGGCTGGCTGGACATCATATTTCAGTTGATTTGATTGCAGTTACCTCACGAGGTCACTCATAACTCCAGCTGCCCCGTGACCTTCGTTCCGCAGCAGGCAGGCGGACTCTTCCAGCCTCTGACAAGATTTATCGGACCTGGCTAATGGCCTGCTCTCTGCCAGGTACGGCCTCATCGATACAGCGCGTTCCTGCTTTGCTAATTAATATTTCACCTCTTATTACCAAGCGGTGTGCACATTTTTTTTTCTTTTTTTAATTTAAGTATACATTCCACCCCGAGTCAAGAGCAGGTGCTACATCATCCACTCAAACTACTCAGGTGTGTTTTAACACGTGAAGATAACGTATTGCTGTAGCCTGGTGGCTCCATCTGCCTCCGTACTCATGTGTAGAGTTTATGTGTAACGACCAGACACACATTCAAATGTAATGAACTGCATTCCGTGGGTAAACACAGACACACAAACACACACACAGGATGCTGAAGCCTGTGTGTGTGTGTGTGTGTGTGCTTGCAGGATGATGGAGAGGCTGAGCTGTGGAGGCCCCCGTTTGCTCTCCTCCCTGGCCCTCACAGGACAGACAAGCGCACACACACACGCATGCAGTATCGCAGCCATACACGTGCACGCTGCCAGCGTAGACAACTTTCACACAGATCCCCCCAGGCTTTGATGGATGGTGGCTGAGTGCTCTACCTCCTGTTTCATACACATCTAATCTCATTTGGGGGCCACATGGTGGGTGTCGCTCCGGAACCGGGCTAATAGAAGCAGCCCTCGTCTTCCCCAGTCATTTCCATTACACTGTCTGCAAGTATGCATGACTGCAGACGGTTAATAAAAGGGCCATGCATTGTGCAGGAAAACTTTCAGATGCATTATTTATCCGATCAGCACGTCTCGTGCAGCCAAGAGATCTCAGTGCATCATCATCCTCCTCAGACATTATAAAGGAGGGAGGTCACAGGGTGAAGGTCCATAATAGTTGGACTTGTTTGCCGTTCAGATTATTGTGCGGTCAGTCTCCCTCTGTCAGCTCGGTGGCATAAACACTCGGACCCCTGAGCAATAGGGTAATTTATGGATCGGCGTGTCCAGCTTTCATGGCTCTTCTTGTCATTTTCACGAAGGCCATGTGTGACAGCGTGGCTGCCCGCAGTCACCGGGGGCCACGGACCACGCTGGCAGTTCCCTTGACACCCTGGACCCGTTAGAGCACCTGTGGTAGGAAGCCATTCAGCAGCATGGTGAGGAACCATAGGTAGACGTACTAAACTTTAATCGCAGGGATTGGTGACCTCCTGCCTCTTGTTTGAAAAGCTTCCCCAGCAGCTGGAGGCTCATTAGTATGGACCAGGCTCCGCTCAGTATTTTTTGTGAATTTTGATAAAAGAAAAATCCACCTCAGTTTTTTTGCCTATTAGCCAACAAACAAGCCTCACATCTGATCTGTGTTGTGATCCAGCTCGCCAACACAGATTTATTCCCCTGGGCCGTGCAGCCGTACAGCTTAAGTGATGTTCTCATCGAGTCGGTCCGAGCTTCTGCAGTCGATACAAGAAGACAGCTAAAGAGAAAACAACAGAGCTAGCATATCCTGGACCCAGGGAGCCTTGTAAGAGTCAATTTACTGTACAAACTCCAACTAACAATCGCTATGAAAAGTGTGTCTGCACTATGGTGATGAGTGAGTGCCACAGGAAAGACGAAGCGAGTAAGCCGTGTCTGATGTGATCACTGCTGAGAAAGAAATAAAATTTTTCTTTTTTTTATGATGTCATGAAATTAGAAGAATTGGGGAGAAGAAGGTGGCATCCTTGACGGTGCCACTTACAATCAGCATCGTGGAAAGCAGTTTATATTCCTTATCTGTTCCTTCCAACCGCTGTCTGTCTCACAGCATCTGATCATGACGACTTCTTCAGCTTCTGCAGCCATTAGTATTTATTTTGATACCTGTCAGGAGAAGGGAGCGTGCTGGTGCGTTCATTATCTGCACAGAGCAGAGGATAAAGCTCGTTAGGCGTTCTTCTAACGGTAAAGCAGCCTGCATTGACACAATAGCGCAAACCGGCCTCCGAAATCCCTCTCTCCTCCTCTACTCTTTCCTCCAGCCTATCAGGTAAGACTAATCCATAGATAAGTAATTGCCTGACAGAGAAGGCATTCAAATCACCAAACCAAATTAGACCAGAAATTGCTGCCTGCTGCACTTTCACGAGTATCACTGTCACCCCCCCTTTTCCTCTCCGACATAAACAGAGAGGGCACACATTGAATTAAGCTCAAATAGATCCAAAATATCTTATAAAATCAAACATTCGGCACCACACAAAGGCTGTCGGAATGCAACAACCAAACCAACACTAAAAATGCAGCTCATCGCATCAGCTCGTTGCTTTTGTCTCATGCGACACAATCACACCTTTGCATCTCGCTAATCGGATGCAGTGATGGTGACTGTGCTACTCTCTCCTCGGAGCAGACGTAGCTGCTTTCTCTGCAAACATAAGCTGACCTGCATCAGGCACCACGTGACGGTGGAGGAAAGAACAACCAAAGCCCCCCGCCACCCCCATCCCCCCATGGAGCCTCTTATCATGTAATTACCTTATTGGGCTCAATGAGTGACAGACTGCCTCGACGGTTTCACAGATAAAATCATCTGTGAGCCGTCAGGGGAGTGCGGTGCCTGCAAAGCACATGTGGTGAAGAATGCCGAAGGAAACAGCTGAAATCTAACTGGGAGGTGTTCACGTTTGCACAGTAACTGGAGCCTCGTAAGTTCAGCCTGTTGTCCCTTCTCAATGGTACTTATGCAGCTAGATTTCAGAAGGTTAGTACTAATGAGACCAGATGCAAAGTACCACATTTCCATATTGGTTTCCTGCTCCGCCTGGAGCCTGAAGGGCTTCTTCTTATGTTTTGGCTACAAACACCATCCAGGTGACCTCGATTTGGATGCTGATATTGTTTGTCCTGTGTGCAACAGGGTGAGGATTTGACCTATGCAAATAAGACACAGCCGCACTCTGGGGAGCAGCACACAGATCACAGCGCTGGCCACATCTCAGAAGGTGAAACCCGGCTTCCTTCTAAGGGCTGGTGTCCACTCCGGCTTTCTGCATGAGCCCGGAGGCATTGAATCTGAGCGTAAGCGTGGACCGAGGCTCGCCTAGCCTGAGGGGCTGTGAGGCGAGAGGCGAGAACACAAGCTGCTTTGGCTCACCTGGGCCAGAGTGCGTTACGGCTTGCTGCTAATTCAACGGCGAACTGATTTAATCCTTTGTCAACATGTTTTCCCAGTTCACGTTAAACAGGAAGCTATAATGTTGTGTTCTGTTGAGTGCACGCACCACTCATCAGCATTCAGAGGTAACGAAGGTGATGAAGCAGGTGGAACGTTGGATCCACACACAGCCACAGCGGAGAAAAAAAAAGCAATCAGCTGCGTTACAGGAAAATGTCAGGTCTATCGTTCCTCCTGTTCAAGTCCTCAACAGCTGCTGGGTGACACCCTGGCTTCTCCCTCGCAGTTAGCTCAGCTTAATGACTGTTTAAATGTCTGATGAGCTAAAAAGTACGGCTGGCTTTGACGATAAAACTCCCTCAGTTGCCTGGTTACCTGCCCGAGCAGGTTGCCTGAGCAGTTATTGTGAGATCAGGAGGGCGACGAGAGCGAGAGAGAGACAGAAGCCGATACCTAAGAGACGGCAGTCAATGGTCAGTATTATCCTCTCCCTCCCTGCCCGTCTTTCTCTCTATCCTTCCAGTTGACCCCAGGTCCCTCGTGAAACAGTAGAGGCCATTCTCCCAACCGCTAACAGGGCCGTCTTTCTTGTGCCCGTCTCTATCTCTTCCCACAGACAAGGACAAAAAAACAAAAAAGGAGCGGTGAAGGGTGACAAAGGTTGTACATGTTGTGTGTGATGGGGGGCACATAAAGACAAATATCCTTCTGAGCACTTGTCATAAACCTCTGCCATATGCTCGCTGCTGTCAGAGCAATTTAATGGTATTGATATTTAAATCACTGCCAGAGGACCCATGAGAAACATTCTTCATAAGGAACTGAAACTTTATTCCGTTAATATAAATTTTGCTGTAATTCAGCCACTGTGTTATCCTGCAGAGACTATATTTATACACAGCAAGTCCAAACTCAGCAGCATGAGCTTTCCATTACTTCAGATGAATGTGTCTGTCTAATGTCTTTCTGGAACATACACAAAAACACCTTTTATTTAATCAGCACTCATTCGATTAGCCCCCTTCGCTTTAATCTGAACACATGAAGGCAACCAGAATAGCGTCTCCAATATATTAAATCTAGACTGCGACACACCAACAGCCACCATTCACACTAATAACTAGAGCGGAGTATGTTTTGCTCAGCGCGTCATTACAAACACACCAGTCCATAAAAGTTACAGCGGCATTATTGTAGAGAGTAAATAAATAATTATATAAGTGGAGCACAGTGACACACTATACATGCTGCTGCTGCTGCTGCTGCAGCAAATAGAGTGCCCTTTTAATTATGCAGGAGAGATCCGAAAGCAACAGCACTCCTCACACTCTGGGAAGCAGCTCAGTGAATATACTATATTAGAAGCTGTTAGAGACAAGAAGGAGAAGAAGTATTGGGAGGGGAGAGGGGTATGCACAGACGACATTAGAGATTAAAAATGAAACCGATGCCAGAGAAGAAAAAGAAGAAGAAGAAGAAGGAAAAAAGGCAGGCAGTGCAGACTATTGGAAGAAATGGAGCGAAAAAATGGAGTTAAAACAGACAAGCCCGGTGAATGTGAGGCCTGAACGGATGTGCAGGGATGAAATGTGAGCAGAGAATGAAAAGAGATATGGAGAGGAAAACAAAAGGAAAATACAGTCCTGCTGAGTTCTGAGAGAGAAGTGCACTTCACATTTCTACAGGAATAGGTGCTGACGCCAAGAAAAACATAGATCAATAATTAATTAGAAAACACGTACAACAACGGTGTTCTTTTCCTTAAAACCTACATCCGCTGACTTCTCTATGGATTATGTTCGTCTCGTACACAGAAAACAGCCCCAAACATTGGAACGACAGAAGCACTCTGAAAATTTTGAATATCATGCCTATAAATGGCCAAAAGCACATGACAGGAGAGCAGACACAGAAGGGAGATGAGATGAGCTGGAGGGGAAAAGGGAGTGGGAGAGAAGAAAGGCGAGTAGATGGCAGACATTTATGTATGAGGCCAAAGATAAGGGAGTGAAAGAAGCTGAGACACAATATGGGAGGTGATAAAAAAAAATGTCCAATTTCACTGCTGGGTCAGTGAATTGAAACAGACCCTGAGGTGGAGAGGAATGTTAATACGACCTCCTGGCCAGATGTTCCTACTTAAGACTCACACACCTAACAAAGCCATGTTTGTGCTGCATTTAATCTAAATCTCCTTTTGTTTTTTCCCCCGTTTAGCAGAAGAAAAGGCCTTCTTGTCAGAGACAGAGGGCAGGACAGGGCTTGACATGGCTTGACATAGCTGAGGGGAGCGTAGTCGCCCCCCGCCACACTCCCACATGGGATTAAATAACTGCAAACTGAACCCGTATGTGAGCTGTCTGCAACTCGCTCTCACACATATTTGCCAAGGTTCTTGGTGGTGACGGGAGAGGTGGCCCATGATGTACGAGTGGTAACATAATGTAAAGCGTTCCCCTCCCTTTCAAAATTACATGTGAATGGCACTCCAAACCAAAAGAGATCAATACCGCTAACTTGACACACATTAGCACCATAAAGGCAACAAGACTACAGAGACTAGCCTTGTCAGGACGCATTACGGTGGAGAGAACACTCAGAGGGGAAAACACAAGACATTTAAGAGTTGTGGAGGGAAAGGAGAGGGACAAGAAGACATGTCTTCTTACCTGTTTGTTGTACTTGTTGATGGTTTGACTGCTGTACTCAGAGCAGTGGTCAGATCCAAGGGAAATGTTATCTCCGGTGCCAACAAAGGTGTTGGCAGGTGGCAGGTCCTGAACTGCCTGGTGCTTTTTACCCGCTGTCGGTGACTGTGGGTGAAGCTGCACTGTGGGAAGTGGTGAGCTGGACTTGTAATGCCGGGCCAGATCGGGGCTCCCAGGCCCTCCGTTAACTGAGCGGTAGCGGCCCATGCCAGGACTGTCCGACAGCTTCTCGTTGACGCCATCGTATCGCTGGCCATTGGGTTTGGAGGCCTCCACGGTGACGATGCTGCTGTAGAGGGGCTGTTTGGATTTCTGTTTCTTCTTGTCTTTCTTCGGCTTCTTGGACTTGTCGTGTTGCTGGGGTGTGAAAAAGTCTTCGTGATCCTTTTTGCCGGCTTCATAGCCGTTCTTGTTCTTAGGACGGCAGTAACGGGCCATGACGACAACAAGAATGATGAGGATGACCGTCATGATGCCTGAGACTACTCCGATGACGATGCTCAGTCGCTGCTTGCTCAGGTCATAATTGGGGTTACCAGCGATGTTGGTAGAGAGAGGTGTGCTCAGGCTCTTCCCCACCAGGGCTTCCACCACTGTGGAGTTGGACAGAGTCTCATTAACATACACATGAACCAGGGTGGTGGTGCTCTGGGAGGGCAGCCCACGGTCATTCACCTGGACCACCAGCCTGTGCAGTCCATAGTGTTTCTGCTCCAGCTTTCCCACCAGTGAAATGACCCCAGTGCCCCCATTGATCTCAAACAGCTTGAAGGGGTTTCCACCAACGATGCCGTAGTTCAGGTCAGCATTGATGCCGGTGTCGGTGTCGGTGGCTATGACGGTTCTCACTACTGTCCCAATGTTACTGGAAGGAGGGAGGAGCGTGTAGGAGCTGTTTATCGGGAAGGTGACAGTCGGTGCGTTGTCGTTTTCATCCATGACAAAGAGGGAAACGGTGGCGGTGGCTGATCTGGGTGGGTCCCCCCCATCCACAGCTTTGACGCGGAACGTGTACGCAGTTTTCTGCTCTCTGTCAAAGGACAGCGTCGAAAAAATTGTTCCTGTGTCGTTTTCTATGGAAAAGATGGCCTCCTCCTCCTCGATGTACAGACTCATTTCAGCATTTTGGCCTTTATCTGCATCAATTACTGTCACCATGCCAACCGGGCTGTTTGGCTCCAGGTTCTCTTTGACATAGAAAGTAAACACATCCTGCATGAACTTCGGTTCGTTGTCATTCTTGTCTGCAACAAGGACGACGACAGTTGCTGAGCCCTGTAGGGTGTTTATGCCCTTATCTTTGGCTATCACTTTGAATTCGTAGCGCTCCGTTTGCTCTCTATCCAGAACGGTGTTTACTCTGATGTCTCCACTGTCTGCGTCGATAGAGAAAATCCCATTTACCGACGAGTCGAGGGAGTAGCTTATTTCAGCGTTCTTCCCACTATCTCCATCGATGGCTGCCACTGTTGTCATCCTCTCACCGGGGGCGTTGTTTTCTGGAAACGACACCTCAACCACATTCTGGCTGAAGACCGGAGGGTTGTCGTTGGTGTCGCCCACTTTGACGATGAGAGAGTTATTACTCGCCAGACTGGGGCTTCCAGAGTCCACCGCCACTATGACCACATTGTATTCGTGTGTTGCCTCATAGTCCAGTGGCGCAGATGTGTGGAGGAAATACTTCTTTTTGTTCTGCTCGCCCTCCATCTCACTGGCTGGTTTAAGCTGAAAAGGCACATCCCCGACCACTGTGCAGGTCACGATGCCATTCTCCCCCTGGTCGCGGTCTGACACCTGAACTAAGGCGATGGGTGTGTCCACAACCACATCCTCAGCCACGTTGGCTATTCCGTCTTTCAGGAAAATGCGTCCTATTTTCCGTATCTCAATAGCAGGGACGTTGTCGTTCTCGTCCTTGATGTTTAAGACAACAGTGGCCTTGTCCATTTTGGGAGGCTGGCCTCGGTCACGGGCCATTACTGTGAACCTCAGCTGGCTCACTTCTTCACGGTCAATGCGGTGCAACACACTCAGCCACCCTGTGCTCTCATCCAACCTCAGCAGCCTCCTCACTGATTCTGTGGCTGCCCCAAACACATATTCTATTTGACCATTAACCCCCACGTCTGCATCCGCCGCTTTGAGCTGCAGTATGGGAGCACCAGGGGAGCTGTTTTCCGGCAGGTCAGCTTCATACACGCTCTTTTCAAACCGAGGGCTGTTGTCGTTCACGTCGGTGATCATCACCCTCAGAATGGCCTGGGAGGAGCGAGGGGGGTCTCCTCCATCCCGAACACGTAGCGTGAGCTCATAGGAGTCTCTCTGTTCCCTATCAAGGGCCCCTTTAATGATGAGCTGGGGCTGCTTCTCTCCATCAGTGGTGTCAGCAACTTGCAATTCAAAGACGCTGCTCCTGCTCGCACCTTCCTCAAACCTCCTCTTCCCAGAAAACGAATCCCCCGTGGCGCGCCTGGAGTTCTCCCCGTTGTCCTGAATCAGCTCATATCTCTCTATTCCGTTTCGGCCAAAATCTCTGTCTGTGGCTGTGGGCAGCAGATACAGGGTTCCAATGGGGCGGTTTTCCTCCACAGACAGTGTCAGGACAGGGGAGGGAAAGGACGGAGTGTTGTCATTTATATCTAAAATGATGACTTTACCCTCAAAGAGGTCCACCCAGCTCTGGGCTGGTCCGATCACTGACACCTCGAAATCTATGAAACACTCGTTCTCGTCAAATATCATCTGACACTGCTGCAGCTTCTCTCGGTCTATCCTCCTCTCGTTGGTGGTCAGCTCACCTGTTATGTTGTCTATTTTGAAAAAATCGGAGCCGGACTCCAGGGTGAATGTCACCTCACCAGACCCGGCGACGATGCCCAGGTCGGCGGCCACGTTCCCCACCCGGACATCGGCGGGTCCTTCCTCGGCCAAACGGTACCGGAGCACTTGCTTTGCAGCGGGCTGATGCACAAGCTGCAGGATGAGAACGCAATAGTACAAATAGTCCACTGCACCAATAGTCCTCATTGTTCCCCGCTGGAAATGTTCAGTTTGGAATAAAAAAATGTCGACAGAAAGACCTAAATCACTTGAGGAAGTCCGGAGATTTCATTGGACAAATCATCCGGACGACTTGTTCATTGCTCCTGCCGTGAGAGGAGCAGCGACGTGTCCTCCTCAGGATGTGAATGGGTATTTATTGGATTTTGTTTCTCTCACAGACGCAGCGCAGAGGCTCGGTGCGCTCCGGCGCACGGAGGTTTCGATTTCATGCGCGTAAAAGCCAAACCGTCAGCCTGTCACCAGAAAGTACCGGCGCTCCATAACGCACCATTCTACTCACAGTTCCTGCTTCGACTTTTCTCTTCCAGGGGACGCTGCGGTATTCCTCTGTGCGTCCGTACGTCCAGGTATGTCAGGCAGTTTCCAAACTCATCACCAGGACGGTGCTGGCTGCGCGGAGCCTTTTCTCGCAAAATACAACCAATGTCCACTTTCTATAAGTCAGTGAACGCAGCAGCCGGAGCAGTTCTCGTCTCCCTCCTGTCAGTCGACTGGTCAGATGACCGCGGACAGATGAAGGAGGAGATGAAATGAGAGATTTTTTTTCAAAGAAAAAGCTCCTGCGGTGGTTCGTTCAGATGTTCCTCAGAGCATCCAGCATCTACCTGCTCCGTCACCTGCAGACGCGCCGCATGTGTTGGCAGCTTCTTTCTGCAGCACTGAGAGCGATTCTCCAGTGATATGACCGCCTCTCTCTCTCTCTCTCTCTCTCTCTCTCTCTCTCTCTCCCTCCCTCCCTCCCTCCCTCCACTCCTTCTCCCTTCTCCGGTAAACAGTATGTGCTCGCCGGGTCCGGAGACCATCACACACTATTTATTTTATTGTTTTGTTTTACCGAACGTGCGTGCGTGTATGAATGTACGTGCACTTTGCAGTAAGATCCGTCCTAATCGTGCGTCCTGCAGCCGATGAACTATTACAATGTTTTATTACGTTTAGTCTCTCTCTATCTGTGTGCGTGTGCGTGAGAGAGAGAGAGAGAGAGAGAGAGAGAGAGAGCTCCTAACTTTAGTTTGTGGCTTCAGATGATGAATTCCAGGCGGCTGCGGGTCAGACCGGGATGATGCGCAGTGCCGAGGTTTCCTGTGGTTACTACTGTGAACGCGTGTGGTCGCACTGTGTGTGTCTGTCTGTGATGCTCGAGGTCTTTTCTCTCCCCCAAACGTGACGCGTAATCGTGCGCGTGCAGACGCTCGTCTGTGTCCTTCGGGTGCAGATGTGCTGACGCACACCACGGACACTGCGGAGATGGGAGTCACAGAAACCGGACGGAGGATGAGTGTGATGAGGGAGGAAGAGCCGCCTCAGCAGCATCCCTCCTCTCAGACTGTCTGAATTCCAGCAGTGCCTGCATCCTTTGCTTACTAGCGCCCTCTATCGTCGAACTCTAGCCCGTCAATGAGCTCAGCAGCACTGAGGTCTGACGTTTCCGGCTTCAGCTTCTCCCTCAAAAATCTCCTTAACTTAACCCTCGCAAGCACAGATGTGATGGTGTGATGATCAGGAGGCAGTTGGAGGTCGGAAACACTCGACAACGGCTCCACTGCTGTTCATGTTTAATGCTGAAAGGACCTTGTTCATCAGCATACTGACCCCTCTGTAGTGTTCCAATGATTGTAAAGGGTAATTGATATTTTTTTACATTCAGATTCCTGCTCGGGAAGAAAGTTTCACCCTTTTTATTATATTTGAAGTGGCTCATCACAGCACACGTTATGTTTTCATGTGTTTACACATGTACAAACCCCAGACAGTGTCTCCCTCCCAGCAGGACATAATTCGGTATGAGCGGCCATCTGCCTCGACGAGAGAACGCTGAACGAGGACAAAAAACAGCACGGACATGACACAATGCAGCTATATGACAGGACATGGACGTTTGCGACAAAACGTCTATCAGACGCAGTCATGTGTTTCTCTGAACTTCTGTGTCCAACAGTTCAGCTTAAGGTGAATTTAAAGTGCAGAAGGGATGAATAAGATGCCGAGTGCGCATTAAGATAACGAGGATGTTTTAATGGTCATTACAAAAAGGAGAGTATTAATCAGATGAGCGGCTACATGCTGACAGAATGATCAATATGAGAGTGTTTACTTGAGTAATTTACCCAAATACTGTGATTTATGAGCTGGAGTACAGGAGGAAACAAATGGAACACAGGAGCACTTTTATTTCCAACTGGAAGTCTCAGTATAATCCATCCTAAAGGCATTCTAACAAACACCAAACCCTCCAAAGATTGGCATTCAGCTGGTTCCAGTGACCACCAGCGTGAATCTCCTGGATCCAGCACAACAACAGTAATAGCTGGAGTCTCTGCGCCGTTGGAACAAGCTGCGACAACGTGGAAACAGAGCACGAAGGTGCTCCGGACTCCAAAACGTCGCCCTGAATCATGATCATGTCGCATGTAGCATCCGTTGTTCTGTGGAGTGGTCGACAGCAGAGAAAAGCTCTGCATCAGTGACGTTGGAAGATGTTCAACAACACAAAAACGGGACTCCCTCTCCCACCCGGTGACGGATAGCAACAAGCAGCTCCAGTGAGATGACACGTCAACCATGTCCTCTGGTCCCAAAGAGGAAGCTTTTCTCTTTCCATTTTTCCATGAAAAATCATGTTTCAGATGATCAACTCGAAATATTGACCTCGTTTTGTACATTACTTGTTTCCTAATGCAGCAGGAACTGTCGCGGGGAGTTCATAAAGTGTTGGAAGGGAAAATACAAGTGTGATGACTGCACACTCAGTGGAATGGATTTCTCACAAATATAATTGGAGCGGAAATGTGTATGTATTCTTTCCTTCGTATGTTTGTGTGCAAATAGTTGCAATTACGTCAAGCGTCAATGCGAAACGGGTGTTCAGTTGATCTTTTCCATCCTTGGTAATCATGCAACTTGTGATTATTTGTGTGGCGAAATACACCAGCACACTGCACATCCTGGCCCCAAAGAGAAGAGACGCTTTGACGCCATCCACTGAGTGACAGAAGTTCACCGCTTCGACCGATGACGACTTCTCTGATCCGTGTGTTTTAGTCTGACACTGGTCACGTCTTCGGTGGTCCTGGTGGTGTGGCTGGTTGTGATAATTACATCCAGTGTTTTTCACAGTGAGACTCCAACTAGGGCAGCAGACAATTACCAGCATGTGCTGCACAGTTGGAGCTTGAACCGCCCGACGTGCTTGTGCTCGTAACCGTGTTTTCTAACCAAGCACAGTTGGTTTTTCTGGTCGTGAGTCAATGGGGAGAGTTCTCCAATGGAGCTGCTGAGTCACCATCAGTCTCCAGCTTCTCTCACCTCTTCTCATGGACTTTGGTTCTGTCGGGGGTCGACAGCCGTTTGTTGAGTGAGGAGTGTTTGTTTCCATGCCACTGCAGAATAAAAATGCTGCAGTTATTGAGAAAGGAAACAAAAATGATTGCAGAGCGAGTCATGGTGCCTTCACATACCATTGGAATTATGGTAAACATGAGGAGTTGATCGCCAATGGGAAGTAGCCAGTTTGAGACAAGAGTTGCTGAGATGAGATGACCTTTGACATTTCAACATTGCAGATAGAAATGGAGGCATCATCACTGTGGGGAAAATGAAGTGTTGTACTAATGCAGCAGGTCAGGTTACAAGTTCACTAATGGGAGGATCATCTCCGCGGCAGCACATGAAGGCTTCACCTGGTGGCAGCATGAAAACGGGACGATACGTGTGTGTGTGTGTGTGTGTTCCATATTGTGGTCAACGATAGCCGACTCATTTCTTTTGGTCAGTTTGGTTTCATTTACAATGTAGCATCCCAAACCTCTCCAGTATAAAACACTTTTGGACCAGAAAATGCTCTGCCTGGTGATGAGACTTCCTGCTGGGAGCTGAAAGGTTTTGACACCGGCTCTGGATGTGAGGAAATCCTACGCACTGTCGTATCACGTCCCGCCAACGCGCCCGGTGCCGGTGGAACGAGCCGAACCTGGTCTAGATCATCTCAGCCTGAATGTACATGTCCTTGTCTTCCTTCCAGCCCTCTCTGTGTGAATCTGCATCCGTCCTGCATGCGTGGGTGTGCGCATTGATTCACACCTCTGATGCATATGTGTGGGTTTTCCCTCGTACTGCGGCTGTGTGGATGTGTCAGTCACCGTCCCCGGACGCGGCCTGTGCTGGTCCCGTGTTCTCTGAATGCACGACCTCAAAAAAGTACAACCATCCATCAAGGATGCGTAAAAAAAAAGTGGTCCAGTAGTGGGCAGGCAGCCAGCCCCAGGCGTCTCTTTGTAGCTCTGCCCGAGAGGTAATATGTCACGGCATCCTCCACTTTGAACAGCAGAGAAAACATCAAGTTTCTCTGCTCCTCTCTGTTGAGTGACTCAACAGCCCAGAGATGAAGCGTCCAGCGCTCTCAGAAAGCCTTTTTTCTGCTCCAACTCACTCTGGCGATTTGCTATTTATGGACTACGTTTGCGTGGAGACGAAATAAGGATCAAAATAAAGGAAGTGGTTTGGTTTCATTTCAGCAGAGCTCACTGAGGATGAGAGGAAGTGTGTCATGATTTGGATATGAAAGGAAACGTCACGTTCTCGTTCGTTTAAAAGGCCGCGAGCGTACCATCCATCGTTTGATGAGTCCAAACCACCGCTGACGTGACGCCAGGAGTGATGCAGCTTGTTGGTCATAAACATCTTTGGCTGAGTGTTGGAGGGTTTCTGGCTGGAAATCACGTGAGAGAATGGACGACAATGGTGACACACGAATTCCTTTTCTGGACTGAACGAAGACTCTGACCCGCTTCAGACCTGCTGAATATCTGAGAGTGTTTACAAGCAACTGTCTCCATATCGCCCCATCAGTACAAGGGGCACATACATTGTGGGCATGACATTACCCCCCACCCCCTGCACCCGCCCAGACATCCACCGTTTAATCACACCAGTGCTACGAGGGGAACCCCAGCTTTTCAAAAGACCCTCCAGCTTCAAAAGGATCCACTCAAAACCGCCATTCAGAGGCCGTTCCTGTGGGCCGAGGGTCAGTGGACTGATCTGAATGGACTGATTTACAGCCAGCGTGGCTCCCGGCCGTCTCGTATTGTGATAATTCCAGTGTCAACACTCCGCACTCCGCCCTCAGTCCGCTGATCCCCAATCAGCTCGGCACTCCGTCGCGTAGAAAAGGGGCCTTCAGAATCGGACACTTAAAAGGGACGTTTTTGAGCAGTACCCTGCTAATTCCTCCGCCTCCACGGCCCTCTGAAGAGAAGCACCCAGCATGCAACACTAGCCACATTATGAGGATCTGCTAACGGAATAATAAGGATGAATTACCCCTCCCTTTTCCTGTGACCTAAAAATTGCACAGCATACTAAATCTGGCCCCGGTGCCAGTGGCTGCCTGTCATTTGCATGCATTAAAGTGAAAATAGGCGTCTGTGTTTTATGACAGTCATTTTGCGTCGGCGTCGATAGTCACAGATTGTCCCCCTCTTCTCGTGTCCTCAGTCCCATCCAGCCGTGGAAGAACATGAGGGGCGGTAGGAGCCTCTGCTCTGTTGATATGTATGGGTGAGTGTTTGCTTGACTGTCTGGTGTGTTTATCTGTTTATGAATGCCGTCGTACAGTGTGTGTGTGTGTGTGTTTGCACTGTCCCACTGTTTCGGCAAAAAATAAGAAGAAGACACCTGCTTGGCGATTCAGAGCTGGCTGTCAAAAACAGGAAAGAAAATGTGGTGGGAGAAAGAAAGAAAAAGAGAAAGAAAAAGGGAAAAAACAGAAAACACCCAGTCAGCCCTGAGATGTATCTATTCTGGCTCCCCGATTCTCTCTAGCTGCCGGTAGACTTCAAAATGGCTCCACTCCCTGCCACAGACCGGGCTCTGCCCTGTCAAAACGTCTTTGAATGGAAACTACAAGCTGAAAAGTTTCCTCCTTTTTTTTTCTTCTCTCCTGCTCCCCTGTTCTCTCCTCCTCTGCTCCCCCTCCCCTTCTGTCCATCCTTCATCGAACACAGAAAGGGCATCTCCTCCTCTACAGTGGAGCTCTCTGAATGCTGCCTTCCTCCCTCTGTCTCTCCATGGCCATGATCAGCTCAGCTCTCCGTCTCGCTGAGGGATCTGCCAGGAGCCAGGACTCCGTTCTTCACTGAAACATGATGTGTATCTCCTGGGTCCCGTCTTGGTGCCTTTTGTCAGAAGTGATTATCATCCCGGTTGCTGAGATTCTCGACCAAAAGCAGAGTGAAAGTCCATCATTTTCTGTCAGAATTGATTTGTTTTTTTGGGGTTTTTTTGGTGAATGCTATGAACACTCATGCCATGAAATGCCTGTGTTGTCTGATGGGTGTTAGCCGTCATCACTCACTCACTCCTCACCCTGATTGCAGGTGTTGTATCGTGTGGACCGTAAATTGTGGTGTTTTTGACCCGTATCGTCCAGCAACGGTCTGGAGATTGTTTAAGGTCAGTCTCATGGGAACACCTGATCCCTCTGTGCCTCTGTGACCAATCACAATAATTGTCAATAATGACGGTTCATGTGTGTGCGTGAATGCTACGGAGATGTTTTTTGACGAGCGTGAATAAAAGAGACGCCGGTTTCTCCGTTACAAGTCAGTGCACCATCAAGTGGATTTCTGCTGGTGGAGTGATATTTGAAATATGAATCTGGTGAAATTAGGCTCCCGGGGCCTTCTACTACTTCTCCGATGTCTAAAATCCCATTCTGCCGGTGCTTTTTTCTATTATCTCTGGTGGCTTCAGTACCTGTGGCCAGACGGAAGTATCTGTAAGTCCGCTTTCATTTGATAATTGGCTATCTTGACAGTTCTAACTGGCGCCGTAATTTGTTCATTTCAGCTGTGATTGGCTCCATAATTAATGTGCGTGTGTGCTTAGCTCATCGTTTTCTGGAAGACGTTTGCTGCTCGTTGTCAGATTACCTGCTTGGCATTCTTTGGACACATTCTTCTTCTCATAACCACCTCGACATCAGAACTAGTTCTACAAACCTGAAACAAGCCACTTAGTGTGCAAATGTCAGAAATGAATATCGCTTGGCTGCTGTGACTTCAAGTGTTCAGGACAGGTGTTACAGCCCTGAGAAAAAGGAGATCCATGTTCTCAGAGTTAATGCCGAGGGAGAAGAAGTAAGTGTCCTTGTGAAAGTCTTGAGATGAGCGATGCCTCGGACTAAGCCTTCAATCTCTCCACAATGCTCATCTCGGTAATAATTCATTTTGTATCCTCAGAAATGGAAAATATTGATTTTCAATGAATAACACCCCAAACTGGCGTGCAGCTCGGCCCGATATTGCCAGCAGAGTAAAAAATAGTGTGCCCTCTCGCCACAGGAGACACGTCTCATGTATCCGCTCCGAGCTTGATAAGTGAGTCAACAAGCAAACTAGTTATTGCCTTTGCAACTAATTAGGAGATAAGTCTTCCTCACAGTCAAGAGGCTCAAACTGACTTATAATGAACACCGCCGTCATTATCACTATTATTCTTCTTTATGTACATTCGATGGACGAAGTGTGAACCGGAGAGTGTTTCCGTCAGCTCCTCCTCCAACTGAATAAACATGCATATTAATTCAATTAAGCGCTGGTCGATGTGTCTTTTAATGCAACTATCTGCTCTATAGGATTGTTTTCTACACTTATTTTAAGCGCTCGCATTCCAAAAAAAACTCCCTGTGCAGAATGTTAATACTTGTGCTGGCATGTATTCGTCTCGGCAGGAAGCAATCCATTATGTGGCTGTATTAATGACAGTGATTTGTCAGGATTAATGTGATCATCAGGATTGATCGATAGATTATCTTAGATTAATGCTTCGGTTCAAAGCAGACGCCGAAATGACTCATTTCCATATAGTCGGAGATGCCTCTGGAACGGCGGCAAAGATTACCTAATGCACATTTCCTGACTCCTATTAATCTCAGAAACTTTCACCCCTAACACCTGTTTTTCCGACACTCAGCTGTACTTAGTCAACCTGAGCGGCACCTGCGGCGTGATATAAGGTGCTTTGAAAACAGCAGCAGGAATGTTTTAGGGATAAAAGGCTCCAGCTTGACGGATGTGATTAAAATTAAACGTAAAAAGGCTATAAATCCCCGGCCGTGATGTCTTTTGTTTTAAAGCGTGCATAGATGACAGATAGATTAAAGCGCCGTGTTAATTTCCAGTGTGCATCAATTACAACTACCATTAAACCGTTTAGCATAAATGCATTAAAAAATATTCAGAGGATTATGACAAATACAAACGTGCAGTCTTTAGCTTTGGCAGATAGAAACAACGATTGTGTGTCTGTGTCCATGCATGTCCTCGCACCCGGAGTGAATATGATTCCGTGCAGGTGTTTTGGAAGTAAGTGAGCATGTTTAAATACAACCTCGGGACCTTGACAGCCAAAGCCCGTTCACCCCTGTTGTCTGTTTGTGCGGCCCTGGCCTTCGTAAATGACTCCCCGCTGTGTGTTTCTGTGCGTCCAACCTCGCTCCTTTCTCAGGCCAGGCAGTGTCTTACTCCATACTCACTCAAATCACTCAACTCGTCCCTGGTTACTGCATCAGCCCCCCTCCCTTCCACCCACCCGCCCTCACTCTCTTATCTGTCCCCTCTCCCCTGGCCTTTGATACACCCTTGTAGCCTGCAGCAGTTCCCCAGGAGTGCAATCTGTTGTCCACTGGTATTGATCAGGCACACAAGGTTTTGATTAGCACACTTGGCTGGATAACGGTGTCTTCCCTGTGAGATTGTACGCCACCATTCCACTGTCTTGTTCTTCTATTGGCCGGGGAGTACTTCACTTCATTGGAGTCAGTGATTGGATGCACCCCAGACCACCCATCCAGCCTCTGCGGTAAAGGATCCAAGAGCGTGATGCTTTCTTCACTTGACTGAATGTTTTTGTGTTGGTTGTGTCACATGGGGGGCAGGTTAAATGCGGGCAGCCATGTGTGAGCGAGATGTGTGTGCTGCAGAATGGCTCTAAAGTGCAGCAGGATACATATAGTAGGCGGAAGCACTGATACTGGTCACATATTTAAAAAAAACAAAAAACAAATGTGACTTTCACGTTCAATTACAAGCGTCCGGCACTTCAGTCAAGTAACGGCACCAAACAAAAGAACGTGATGCAAAGTCGATAGGGACGTTCAATCAGGACTTTTTTTTCGTCATTGTGAAAAAGACAGAGACAAGGGCAAGCTGTTAGCCAGTCAGGCATTCTGACATTGCAGCCGAAGAGTCAGTCAGCCATTGGCCTATTCACTGGTCAGCCAATTAGGTCTTGGCTGTTAAAGCTTAATACCTACAGTTAAGGCGACTATTGTGTGCCAACTAAAGCAATTTCAGGCTTTCAGTCACGTTAAGAGCTTTCATTAAATCCAAAAGAAAGCCTTGGCTATTCACATCTGAGCTTGTGTTAAAAGCCCTACTCTTAAATTTCCTCATACCTTCCACAATCCCGCACCACCCCACCCCTTCTCAACTTCCATGTGCCCCATCACCATGCCCATGCAAAGACAGCCCTTTAAAAAAGCCCTTTAAAAGCAAAGAAAGTCGATTTTCTCAGTTTCTTTCACCGGCCGCACTCATGCTTGTCAGACGTTTCCGCCGGATCTCTCGCCGTTTCAAACTTTCACCAGTTTCTTTTCCACAACTCACCTGGGATCTTCTTGTACTTCTTTGGAGTACAAATCCCTGTTTCATTTGATTGGTTTCCCAAACATTTCACAGTCATCTGACTCGATATCTCTGCTCCTCGATCTGGACGGAATCATGGTAAACAATGCTCCTACTGAGAGGGAAACCTATCAAACAAGGCGATGGGCGCATTCCTTTAGTCGTGTTCATTAGTTGTGCGCTTGCTGTGACGCATGCTGGGAGGTGTTGGCATGGCTTGGCCGACCAGTCGAGCAATGACCGCGCCAACAGATGTAGCGTAGCTTCTCCAAACAGAAGGGATCTGGCTCACTCACATTTGGCCAAGAGTCAGGGGAGTTGTTGATGGAGTCAGAGAAGAAGAAAGAGAGAAGTATATGTAATGAGAGAGAAAAGGGGGGTAGACGAAGAGCGAGGCCGGGAGACAAACTGAGGCGGACAGGGTGTGTGTGAGTGTTGGGGGGGTTGTTCCCCTGAGGGATCACTTTTGCTGTCTCACTCTACTGGTCCTTTTAATGTGTGACGCTCAGCAGATTGACAGACTGTGTAAAACTCAGCCCACAGGAGAAAACAACAACACAAGTCAGACACATGAAAATGGCAACTCCGCTGGGCTGTGGGGAGGGAGGAACGGGGGAGGGGGGGTCCAACAGACAGCAACACTGGCTGCTGAACACGTGAGTCGTAGGCATCCAAACCTTTTATTTGCCCCCGTACGGCTTCAGTGAAGCATCAGGGGTGGCTCTGCTTCCCAGGGGAGGTGCAACCTTCTTTTGTCAGCGTTCCCATGAGGAAACACTCACATGATGTTTGATAAATTAATTATCTCTCTCTATCTCTCAAAGGTTCGACACAGCTGAGTCTAAAAGGTCACATTTCCTCACGTGTCTCATCAGGTCCCTTTCAAATAAACCCACCATAACATACAGTTGAGATGCGTAAAGGTTTGACTTATCTATTCCCACCAGCTTTCACCGGAACGACCCTTTTCTAGGAAGTAGCCTGGGTGACAAATCGGTCCTATGTGGGAACATTTCAAGTATTTACTTTTTCGTGCTTGTGTCGATGTCTGATTAACCAAATGCTCCCACTGTCAAAGTTGGAGCATTTCATCTGGTTATTGATGAGAGCCTGCTATTCATCAACAGGAGCGCACTCAAGAGATGGGATCATTAGCATAATTTATAAACCGAAATCTGCTCAGGGCTGAGATTTATTCACAAAAATGTAATTAAGAGCAGTGGGGGCCAGAATGGATGGATGACACAGCTGCTGTCCTGACGGCTCGCTCAAATACAAAGAGGCTGAGTTGCACACACCCTCACGCCTTCGCAGCTTTGGAAATGTTTTTTCCAGATCTGTACTGTTCAGATCTGCCACACAACGTCGCCTCCGTCATGTCCTTGATGTGGAAACGCAGAGTTCCATTCACATATAACTCTCAACTGGACCTGTGTGTGTATTTGTTCTTCTTTCTGTATTCAGCGGGTCTGTTTAGAGTTCTTCACATGGAACCTTCCAAGTACTTGTGGCAAAGACAACAACAAAGACTGTCGCACTCTCCACACACTGCTCTGTACAAATCAGCTAAGGTCATTTGAGGAACGTTCTTCTTCCAGCAGGAATCTGAAACCTCAAACACTGAAGATGAACATCCAGGATGTTTCACATGGCCATGATGTGCTAATGCTAATCCATTCAATTCTCCTCAGCTCTACCGGGCGAGGGGAGCTTTTGAAGAAAAGATGAATCTGTAAATAACACAGCTGCTAAATAAATTGTTATCTATATGTTCACACAAAGGATTTTCTTGATTTCACCACTGAGAAACTGAACATCCATTGACTCTTTAGTTGACAAGCGATGTGTTTCCTTCACGTCCATCCTGTCGGCTGCGTGACAAACATTCACTGCGACATTCGGTTAGGTTAGACGTGGAAGAAGCTGCTGCCCAGACCAGTGATATTTCACGCAGACATGCCTGGTGGACGATTGCAGAAGTCCTGCTCTCGTTAGAATGTTGTGGTCCCGATATCAAACAGGTTTGATCAGTCAGCATCCTTCATCTTCTTCATCTTCATCTCGATTGTTGTTTCTATCATTTATTTACAACGCACATGAATATTTCCTTTTTTTATACAGTTCAGTCGTATGGTTTACATCTTGCGGCCCATCATCGCGTGTGTGTTACACTATGTTAGTGTGTGAGTCTTTCTATTTGTGCTGCTCGACACCATGATGGCCGCTATATGGGAGCCGTAAGGCCAAAAGCATATAAACAGTCTGCACGGCTGGATCACACACACACACACACACACACACACACACACACACACACACACAGTTAAAGGATGAGTTGAGATTAAAGCGTCCATGCAATAATGGACAATTTAAAGGGTCAATTCCCACAAATAATAAGGTTGAATATTTTCTCGCCAGCGTTTTTAATCCAGCCCTGAGATAAACCACATACTCAGCTGTTGAGACGTCTTCACATGAGATTAATAATTCATATCAAATCATTCACGGTTTAAGTCTGTGAAATTATCCTGAGGACTGGTGGCAGTCTACAAACACAAGAGGCCCTCGGGTTTGTCAAATGTCACTTTGCAATGCTCTGACTCCGTTCTCTGTCACACTGTGGAGTGGAGATAGTGATTAAAACGGTGTTTCCATGATGGAGATGTGAAAAGAAAAAGGAAACATGGGCACAAAAGTGTGTTTTCATGGGCAGATTTAAGTGAGAAAATGTGTTTCTGTGTGATTTGAGTGATTTATCATGTAATGCTGTTTTCCTGGTGGGTCACACGTGTGAATACGCTGCGTGCTCGTCTTACGTCTAAATTATTGATATGCTCTTTGTTCAAGCTGCAGCGGCTGTCAGATACTTTTCACCTCTGTCCGTTCACTGGACGTCTTTGTGTCCATCTACCCCCGTATTTGTCTCCTCGCCATGTTGCGTGTCAACACGGCCGTTTGTTGCCGCCGTCCGTGCCAGCTTGTTCCCATGTGACAATGGCGCCTTGAAGTTGCGTGCGGTGTCGCCACGGTGACCGCTCATGACACCCAGACACACACAGAGAGCGGCATTCTGTCACAAGAAACTCAATTCTTTCCGCATGACACACGGACCACAGCTGTTTTCCCTGGATGATGGCAAACCCACCCAGTGCTGGTCTCATCCCCAATGATGCTCAGACAGACGTGGCAGAACTTGTGTGTGTGTGTGTTTATGGCTACATGATGCAACTCTGCTAAATATATAGTCTAAGAAGAGTTAAATCAGCCGGAGAACGGGCCAATTCTACAGCCTGGATTAAGCAGTAAATCCTCACTATATTATGAAGCGATCACAATGGCCAGTGGGTGTCATAGCAACCAGCAGGTAGTTGTTTGGACATAGAACTGCATGGTGTTGTTGTTGTTGTTACAGCAGTACAGATAGACATAAACCAAGCACTGGAGGAGGGATTGAGAGTATACATGTGTGCTGCGAGACAAAGAGGAGACCGGAGAGGAGGATAAAAAAAAAAAAAAAAAAAGTGAAGTGTCAGACATGTGAGAGTACAGAGAGAGACGAAAAGGAGAGACATTGATTGAGTAAGAGAGAGGAAAAAGAGCAAGACGGACAGAAAAAAGGAGACAGTGGATAAAACATTGAAGGCTCTGGAAGGAATTAGGCAGCTTAGGGGGCATTATGTCAGTGTACATAGGATTTGGTGTATAAATCTGGATTATGGCCTTTGGCTTTGATAGAAAATGCCACCTTATAGGCAACGGAGCTGTGTTTTGTTCTCCGCGCTGATATCAAAGCAGCACCCCGCTGCTTTTTGGAATGTGCGGTCAGAAGGTGGGCACACAATCCCTTTCACTGACGAATTCAGACGGGATTTGCAACGCCGCAACACGCCGTTTTCTTTCTGTGTGGGGCCAAATGGACCTGAGCACACAATGACAGACGAGCATGGAGACGCACAAGAAGTACTAAGAAGTATTCTTAATGATCCATGAGCAAGGGCTGCTCTCCAGAGCTGTGGAGAGATTGTCCTACATGGATGAACTCAAACGTGAAGATGATGCCACTTGAAGAAGAAGTGACACTATTTGAGGAGCGTTAGCTTCCTGCTAGCTGCTAGCTACACACAGGGGTCTTTTCAGCGTGATATTTGTTTGTTTGCTGACTGTAATCTGAAAAAGACACACCATGACAGATCAGTGGACCGGGCTGAGTGGCGCATCAATTAAAAGTACAATTTCAAGACGTGCCCTGAATGATCAATGACAGACGACTGTAATATGTGATCCACAAGGGGGAAAAAAAGACAATTTTCTCTCATCTCTGAAAAACGCTATCACTGGAATTGCCACTTTCCCTCCCGCTCGTTTATCGGCAGCTGTATGAAGGATAGTGTGTGATTGGGCTGAAATCCTCCACAGTCCTCCCACGCAGTAATGCACTGTGTGGCACCATGAGCTCTCATTCAGGTGCCTCAGTAAATAAGGCCATTGTGTGGAGTGCATTACCCAAAGGTCTCCCTCCCATCCCTCCCCGGTGGTTTGTGGATCATCTCATATTGGTTTCACTTTTCACTGCTGGAGTCAAAAACATTATGGAGTTGGAAGAGAGAAAAAAGGATTTATTTGTTCGACGTCAGTGCCTCAGAACAATGTTGTTTTTCTTTGCTTCTGTCGCTGTGAACGGGTGAACAGTTTGAAGAAGGAAGCTGGTTCTGGTCATGAGACCTGGTGAAGTCAGGAGTTCTTGTTGTGTCCATCAAACTGACGTCTTTCCAGGTCTTTATGAGTCGAGTCTAAAAGGATCAAACTGACTTGAGACCAAGTTCACAATAAAAATGTCACGATATGTTATCACGATACATCACGATACCAGTCATAATATGACTCGTTAAGATACGATAATACATTATGATTTGATACAATATTTTGCAGTATCGATGCGATACGTCACCACATGATACAACAATAGGGTAGAACTTCACTGTTCTCAGAAATTCCTTTTTATACAACTATGAAAGTTACATATTCTTCTTCTTCTCAGTGAAGAATTTGAACCAAACAATATTTTTTCTTAATCTCCACCACTGACACCACCATGGACTAGTATCAGTCACTTTATATCATTCTGTAATAAAACAAATCTTGACATTTATGCTGGTAGTTTTCCCCGATTCAGTTCTGTTGTTATTCATTTGTTCTCACATCCATGACTTAGCTCTGTCCTTACGGTTACAACAAATCTCTTACTCTTAGTTTCTCCGGCACATCATGGACAGAAACTCCACATAACCTTGTTTACTGTAAATATCTGATCGTTGGTTTGCCGCTCGCGGAGGAGCAAGAGCAAGAAAAGTCAAAACTGTCTGAACTCACCGATCGAAATGAAAGTTATGAGGGTGATGTTACCCTGCAGAAGGCGCCCCATCACGCCACGGCACCCATTCACACACCCCCTGAAGGCATATTGAGCTCTGATGTCTCCCTCGCTGTGTTTCTGTCTCTGTCCTTCTCCAGCTCTGTGCTTCCATGTCAAATAGAGTCAGCGGCCACGCCACAGGCCTGAGGGAACGCGGAGACAAGGCTGCCTCTCCGCACGCGTCTCCTCTCTCATCTTTCCACTTGACTCTTTTCGCCATATTTTTTCCTCCCAAGTACATTGAGGGATAAAAAAATCCACATTTTTAATGGTTGTTTTAAAATTTTAATTCCTTTGCTGCCAACAGAAACCTGCGTATGGGGATTGTATTGATGAAAAGGATTTGTGAAAAGAGAATACAGGCTTTTAATTAAAGTGAGTTTCCTCTCGTGATGGGCGCTCACACACTGTTTGCCGTTAACTTACACGACATTGTGCCTGGCTCACATTATTAGCACTGGTTTTCTTCTTTTAATTATTTTCTGCTGCTTATTACTGTGTATTTCAATCCGCAATAGAGGCACTATTTATGGATAAGACAAACCTTTTTTTTCTGAATCCTTTTCACCAGCCATCCTTGGCTTTTTTTGGACGACGACAATGAAAGAGAACACATTGGAGGGATGTGTGTGTGTGTGTGTGTGTGTGTGTGTGTGTGTGTGTGTGTGTGTGGTGCTTGTTAGGAGGCAGTAAAGAATGGAAGTGGGAGGGAGAAGCAGGAAAAAATAGATGAGGGGACAATTAGGAACAGCAAGTGTTAGAGGCAGTTAAGACACAGATTGAGAGAGGCGAAGGAATGAGGAGGGGGAGGGAAAGGGAAAAAAAGGCACTTTTGATTTATACGGTTATTATCTCCTGCACTTGTGTGTGAATGGAGGCTGTCATGTCGGCACCCTGGCAGGTCTCTTCTCCTTGTGTTTGGGGAACAGGTCCAGTCCCCGCGGCCCAAAGTTTGGCATTAGCATTCCGCGCAGTAATGGCCCCCCATTTGCCGCTTGTCACCATAAGATAGGTGGCTCGGTCCTCGCCAGAGTCCCTCCAGCTGAGTGGGCCCGCTGCTGCTGCTGCTGCTGCTGCTGCTGTGGCCAATGACCTCTCTCAGTCTGTTTCCTCTCTTTTTATGTCTCCTCTCAGCTCATCAGAGAAGGTTCTTTTATTATTTTTTCCCACCATCACTCGTTTCCTCCCTGAATTAAATGAGAACTGAACGGTTCTGTTCTGTCTGTGAACTCATCATCCCCGATCTAATCCCTCACGGACCAGCGAGCATACTTCTTCAAGTTCCATGCACCCATGTTAAGGTTCGTGATGGAACAGATGCCAGTGTGTGCGGAGGCTAATGAGATAGCAGAGGAAAGTTCAGAGTCCACCGTGGAGGCTTGAGTTTGTGCTGAAGGCGCTGGTCACATGTCCAAACAGACACAGCACAGACACACAGACACACAGACAATGTCAGACAATATCAGACGGTGCTGTCCCTGCTAGCTGCTAGCTACACAAACACACACACACAGTCTATTTTACTGATTAAAACATACATTTGACTGATTACAAACCCCAAAATATACACACTGGTCCTGTAAGATTACATTTATGTATGCATCAATTTTTCTTTGCTGATCATTAACGTATGTTTTGTAATGACGCCCACCAGCTGTTACCTGAAAGGTAAACGCCTCAGAAACTGTCCGTTCACCGATTCATTTTCATTTAAAAGCTCTACAAATGTGAACCGAGCTGACTCAGTGGACGGGTGTTAGCATGTCTTCATTCACAGCTTACATGTGTCTGCAGCTGGGACACGGAGGGATGAGAGGAGGAAACTGTTAATGTCGCCTTGTGATGGCTCATCTTTTTTTTCTTTAAATTAGCCGTGATTGATGAACTGGCTGCTCTTCGAGGGTGAGGCCAACTACTTGTTGCTCTGCTTCCCGGGATCCGTCACAGCATAATACCAGGCGACAGCCAGCCTGGTGTTTGTAGCGCAAGCCAAGAGGGATTATAGGTAGTAGGCTTTAATATCTGATTTTAATTAGCAGTTTAACACCGTGATCACGCCTCATTAGGGAGCTGGGGATGCTGCGGATGTGCACGAGAATGTTGGAAAGTACCGAGAAAGAGCCGAGTCGAGGAAGGAGGAGTGTAGATGCATGTAGACGAGAGGCGTCATCTGTGAGAGGAGCAGTTTATTTCCATCCAGTAGTCTGAGCCAAGCCAACGCTAATTAACCAGAAAACATGACATTATTGTACAAAGTACACATCAATGTCAACGTATATCCATTGTCATCCAAACATCACATATGTTCCAATATATCTTCCTGTGGCTGCCAGGATTCAGGGAGGGTTATTTGTTTTTGCAGTGTCCTCATCGCTGCCCCCCCCCCACCCCCCCCCCACACACACACACAGCCTTGCCCTGGCATGCCACTTAAGGATTTAGCCTGGGTGTATCAAATCAGTGAAATAGTCTCTGGCACAGGATAAAAAGATTAAGGCCTTTTAACCCCTAGGAACCTAATGCCCTTTTGCTCCCGACATCCAGGAATTAGTCTGGCTCTTTCCAGTGTACATTTGCCGGGCTTGATCGCACGGGGGAGATGGCGGTGGCCCCCGGCTGGGGCAGCCAGGAGAGCTTGGCGCCATCCCAGAGACTGTCGGTTGGGTGGAAACAGGCCCTTTGGTCTCAGTGATGGTATAATAGGAGAGGAGGTGGGACTGAAAAGCTCCACTGATCAGCTGGTAACACACCGCTGCTCTTTTTCTCTCTTTCCCCTCTCGTGCTCCTTTTCTTCATCCTCCGTCCCAATCGTTGACTCACTCTGAGTGCTCTCTCCCCCGCCGCCGTCCCGCTGCCCATCTATTTTTGGTGAGATGCATTCAATCCACTTTCAATCCCCAAGGTTTAGTTCAGGGACAGCGCTCATTTTGTTGGAAGCGGTTTCGACCAACTCTCCAACCTCTTGTATTTGCTCTTTGCCCCCACCCCCAACCCCATGACGACAACTGTCCACAGCATTATTATTTCTGTGTATTTTCATGTTTTGACCGTTTGGTATCGTCAGTTCTGGACAGTTCCTACATTCTCCACATGGACATCATGTACTATGTACTGGAGAAACATACTGGAAAGCAGGAGGAAAAATAAAAGTGTTAATACCCTAAAGAGTCCATTAAGCCTGGGGATGCACAGGAATTAGCACCAAGATTAGTAAGGCACGTGGCGCAAATAGTGAGTTTACATTTAAAGTCCAAGTAATGTCTGACGGCCAGAGCATAAGATCCACCGCACCAGATGTTCATCTCTCACAGCATGTTTGTGTCACTCGGTTGCTCTTAATGCCTTCATTTGATTCCTCACATGTGCGTTGTTCTCCCTTTTTAAAGGCCCTCGGGTGGTTCCACCCATTGCAGTGATCTTCTCGACGGTGTGATTGATATCCGTCTTCTAGGGAACGTTCAGCAGTGGCTCATGGTTGTAACAGAATGTGTCGGAAGCGGTGAAGGTGTGTTTCATCTGTTATTATGATCGTCATGACGAGCCGTCACTGGAAGAATGTCACCTTCTAAAAGCAAACCGTGTATTGATGCTCCAGTTCATGTCCCAGAACACTGAGGATGAGGTTAAAGTTCCTTCATGTAAGGTCACTTCCATTGTTCATGTTCAGTCCAGTATTACCTGGATCATTGGAGACTTCATCAAGCTGATGATGAGATTTGGCTTCGACCTCATCAGGTCGATGACAAGACCTCAACTCCTCTTGACACGGGGTTCAGGGCGGCGTGAGGACCAATCAGCAGCCATCCTACCTCTGATGGACATTCAGATGAACGAAATCTCCGGAGTCCATCTTGCCAAATACAGTATCTATGAGCACTGGGGCGCGGATGAACATCACAGTAGATGTTACAGCTTAGGCTGGGAACAGGGTAGAATTATAGAATCGCCAGCTATCTTACTTTGGTGTCAACATGGGGCATCCTACTTTTATTTTACTGAGCCACCGTTAAACCCACCAATCAGAGTCTGAAACAACAAATGTTTTGTCCCGCTAACTTCCATTGTTGACCTGCGTAGATTCAGTTAAAAGCTCCTGAGAAACTGTCCGTCTTCGCCTCATTGAACCTGCCTTTTAACACCAGTGTAATTAGTTTTCCCCCAGCCTGCGGCCCCGGGTGTCTGGTTTGTGGGCCATGTCTTTCAAAGAATCGAACCTGTCTGGCAAACAGAAACAAACTGCCCTGCACGACTCCAGTGGTTCGTACGCCTCCCGACCAGATTGCTTATTGAACAACAGACTTGACAGCTTCAGGGCTGGAGGGGGCGCTGAGGAGGCTGGCAGATTCACAGCAACACAATGTTTCAGGACACCTCTGATGTGTTTTTTTTTCATCATTTAGGTTGTCCTGTAATTAATCTGCCTGTACATTTAATTAAAAAGAAAAGTTGGGGGCGTAATTGAAAGCAATGGCTGCCTGGTGCGTTGACCGGGAGAACAATGTGAGCGGTAATTCATTGTGGCAGTGAGGATACATCACATTAGTTTATCTGAAGTTGACCTCACAGCAACTCGGGAAGGAGAGATAACGGACTTACTGCACCAAAACATCCATGACTTTGCACCCAATTCTGAAAAGTCGTCTGTCATATTACTGATTTTCTTAATTGTCAAACTCATTTGTTAATCGATGTAACAATAATGCTCCTGATCACAGAAACGTTTTCGAAGGCTGAAGGCTCATGTCTGAACCAAATCCAACATCAGTGGACTCATCACAACCGCTCACTCTCCATATTCATGGATGAAACACCTCCTCCTCTGCTTGGCTCTGCACCTCCCAACAAAAAGGAGTAGTGGAATGCAGCCCAAACCGTGCAGTCAGCTCAGATGCTAATGGCATGTCACACTTGATGTTGGCACGCGGCCATTCTCAGACAAATAACATCTGTGGCGTGTGTGTGCAGGGGGGTGGGGGGAGCAATTTAAGAAGGCATTGGAGTTGAGTCAGTGATGGTCCACTGACAATGTTTTGTGCTTGTTAGGGGGAAAAAAACAGTGAGGCAAATAAATGAGAGTGAAAGAACGACAAGTGGCAGGCGACACAAACAACGCAGAGTTCATTTTACTGCCTTGATGGGCCGAGACTCTACACGCTTACATTAGGCACTGAGTTCTTTTATACATGTCGACATTTAACTGAGATGGAGCAGATCCGAACCCATGGGGCGGACCAGTGCACGCCGGCATTGCTCCTATTTCTTCTTATTTTGATTTCTGAAAGCAGGTTTATTGAGATTGTTCATGATAAACTGACTTCAAAAATGTGAAACGTTAAAAATATTTGGTTTGAATTTTGTCAGTTTATGTGAAAATAGAGTTAAATTGTCAGTTGTTCCATATTTCAGGATTAACTGATATATATCCTCTTAATGTGATAATAACCAGTCCTCGTTAGTGTGTCACTCATTTTTCATACTGTCTGTAAACACAACACACCTCTGAGTGACACACTTCTACCACATTTTGTTCAAATGCACTTTTGTTTATCAGCGTTATTGATCAGATGTAGATGTCAGCTGCACAAACACAACTTTTGTGTGTGTGAGACGCCAAAGCTCTTGGTCAAGACATTTCTTCACTTTGTGCTGTTAAGAGGATTACGGAAGAAAATTAAGACCATTTCAAATTCCTGGTTTCATCCTCCAAAGTCCAGTGAGACAAACAAACATTTCATTTTTATGGTCATTTGTCTCAATGTGACTGGGCTGGGAGTTGAGTGTTAAATGGCTGGGGGAGCTAATTGCTAGATTAATGACTTTTCTTTCTGTCTGACATTTGTAATCTCTTGTAAATGTCTCCATTGTCTATTTTAGGGGCTGAAGAGACGTCTATGACACTTGAGCATGCGCATCAGTGTCGAAGCTCTGACTGTATGTCAGGCTGGACGTCGCCGTGTCTTTATTTACAGTTGTTTAATCAAGATGGTGGATGGGTCGAGTTTAATTAACCCGGGCTGGTGAGAAATGCAAATGCCAAATGTCTGCAAGTGCCACCACATAAAGCTTTTATGAGCTCGAGCCCTTTTCTCTGCTGCTCGGTGCTGACCTGCTGATTCTGGAGTGGTGTGTAATGAGCACTGTTACGAGACAGAGGGGTGGGGTGGGGGTGGGGGTGGGGGGCGCTTGTAACCCTTCATACAGTAAAAGAGAAATAATTCTTTGTTACACCGCTCTGTCCGGAAGATTGTCCAGGTCTGATGCAGGGATGGAAGCTGCTGTCTTAGTCCACGTCCACATGGACCAAAAACACCCCCCCCCCCTTCATCTTCTGCGGTATAGTATAAAGAATATTTTCAGTCAGATGGATCCATTGGGAACAACTGGACAGGCTGTAGTTCAGCCTGTAGTTCAGCCTGCAGCTGTGACGTCCAGGATCCATTTGGACGATGGACAGAACGATCAAGAACGTGCTTGTACAACAAAGATTACCAGTCTCAAATGCTCAGTCTTTGGTCTGGACCCTTCAGTCTGGACTCTGTGTGGACTCTGTGTGGACTCTGTGCGGACTCTTCGGTGTGGACTCTTCGGTGTGGACTCTGTGTGGACTCTTCGGTCTTCAGTGTTGACCCTTCGGTCTGGACTCTTCGGTGTGGACTCTTCGGTGTGGACTCTCTGTGTGGACTCGTCGGTGTGGACTCTGTGTGGACTCTTCGGTCTGGACTCAGTGTGGGCTCGTCGGTGTGGGCTCGTCGGTCTTCAGTGTTGACCCTTCGGTCTGGACTCTTCGGTGTGGACTCTCTGTGTGGACTCTGTGTGGACTCGTCGGTCTGGACTCTTCGGTCTGGACTCAGTGTGGACTCTGTGTGGGCTCGTCGGTCTTCAGTGTTGACCCTTCGGTCTGGACTCTTCAGTGTGGACTCTTCGGTGTGGACTCTGTGTGGACTCTGTGTGGACTCTTCGGTCTTCAGTGTTGACCCTTCGGTCTGGACTCTTCGGTGTGGACTCTTCGGTGTGGACTCTCTGTGTGGACTCTTCGGTGTGGACTCTGTGTGGACTCTGTGTGGACTCTTCGGTCTTCAGTGTTGACCCTTCGGTCTGGACTCTTCGGTGTGGACTCTTCGGTGTGGACTCTCTGTGTGGACTCTTCGGTCTGGTCTCCTCAGTCCCGATGGTCTGGATGAACTCGCATCACTCGCTCTCTGTGAGTCTTTGCCATGACCACAATCAGACAGTTGTTTGGCCGATCAGCATCTGATTGGAGACGAATTCCAGTTTGACCAGACGTCTGATAGAAACCTGCCAGATGTTTTTCACAGTTTGACAAACCTGCATGATATGACTTCTACTGCAACGCTGATGTTTATCACAGCTGGTAGACGGAGTCGTAACACTGCCGGGGTTAGAGAATGTCATGACAAATAGTTCTGTTGCTTTTGCAGCTGAGTTTCAGTGTTTTCGTAAAACAGAAAAGGTTTGTTCCGCGCTGCAGTCGACTGAATGCTTGAATGCAGAAAGAAACTAGCGCCTCTAATCACGGGAAATGACTCAATTCTTGTGGAGTATTTTGCAGCACGCTCACATTTCCATCTCGGCTGGTGGAACGCAGGATTACCGGCGGGTTATGGGACTTTGAAATTTTGTTCACACTCGGCTTGGCAACATTTTAATAAAGTGCTCGACACTTCTATCAATGCATGCCTCCGTTTTCTTTTCTGCTTCAATCTGTTTCAATTCCACTATCCATCACTCACTCCCCCACGCACTCACTCACAGATACCACACACACACCCTCCATCACATGTTGCAGACCGGTGATACAGGATTACGGTGGGTGAGACTCCCACTGCTCTCATCATACAAGCGCTAACACATCCTGACCTCCCCTCAGGAGGAGCTCAGGCCTGCCGATGCTCAGCCGGTCAATAAGGACGTCACAGCCGGGTGCTGCTGCTCCGCGTGTGGGTTGGGAACGTAAACACAACAGTCGGATGGAAAACGAGCCTCAAATAGCACATTGGACAACATCACGTTGCATTCAGCAAACCACGTAAATACAGACACACAATCTTGAACAAGCCATGAAGAACTGCAGTGTTACAGCAGTAGTATGGGAAGAATTAACAAATTAACAACAAATTAAACCAATTCATGCACCATATTTAACAAAACAGCGCAGGGGAGGTTTTTAGACACTGGAACTAGTCATTTAAATCAATGGTTCAACAGGTCGGAGGGTTTTGATACAACTTCTGGAATTTAACACAGATTTTTTTTTTGTTTTTAAACAAGAAGGTTAAACCTCGTCACCAAGACTTCTGGAGGAAACTCCCGTGGTTGTTTGGTGCCAACAGTGAGGTGGAAGTCGTCCAGTGATCCAGGAACTGGAACATGTCTGTGTGCCCTTCAGGGGCATCGGTTAGTCGCTCTGAAGCGCTGTATGTCTTCTCTTTGGTCAGTAGCAGCTAATGTGTCACTCATCTGCTCTCTGCCGCCGTCATTCAAAGTTTTCTGAAGTCTTCAACGTAAGAATCAATTAAGGACGGTTTGTTCTTTGTTCTCTGGCTCTTTGGACAATAGAATCCCACAAACTCTGATGTGTGAGAATGTTTGGATCCTCGTCGCTGCCTCTCAAAGCAGCTTAACGACTCTCGGGGCCGTTTTCACTCCCACACTTGCTGCCATACCTCCAATCACTTTGGGAGTTTTCAGGCAGTGAACTTACCTGAGGCTATTCCAGCTATTTTTACGTGCCAAGTGTTTGCCGCTGCGAGACGGTCTCATCTCCAGTTTGACTTTCCGGATGCCTCCGCAGCAGCGCCGCTGTTTGATCGAGGCCTTGTCCGTCGTTTTTTATTGGTTTATGCTGAAGAGATGCTACTGAATGAGAAACAGACCTGTGAAAAGGTCAGGAGTCAAATGAAAATATGAATATCTGTGCCTTCTGTTTGCTAGAATGATATTGCGTGATATTTAGTTAGGTTTTCTTTTTTTTTTGTGAATAATTCATGATAACCGGCACCTGTCAAGTGGACGTCTACATAACAGCTTCCTGTCAAAATGTTAAATTCTTCAAACACAACAGCCGGCAGTGACTTTACACGTCTTCACAGGACAAAAGTAAAATATAAGAGCAGTTAATCCGAATCCAGTTCACAGACGTGTCTTCTATCGTCTTCTATCGTCTTCTATTGTATCTTCTGTCCTGTCTTCTGTCCTGTCTTCTGTCCTGTCTTCTGTCCTGTCTTCTGTCCTGTCTTCTGTCCTGTCTTCTGTCCTGTCTTCTGTCCTGTCTTCTGTCCTGTCTTCTGTCCTGTCTTCTGTCCTGTCTTCTGTCCTGTCTTCTGTCCTGTCTTCTGTCCTGTCTTCTGTCGTGTCTCCTGTCCTGTCTCCTGTCTCTTGTTTGTCCTCCTGCTTTCTGCTTCACACCAGGTCAGAATTGATCCGTCTGCATCCTGCAGCACTTCTGAAGTAAACGCACACTTTATTGTCTTTTGTCACCCAGAGAAATTAAACCACTAAGGTGGATTTCTGCCCCCACACACATCGCACATCATCTCTTACAAGACAAAAAACAACAACAAAGTGAAAAAGGAGCAGTGACCTGAGGCGAGCTGCCAGCTGCAGATCAGGAGTACAGATTGTTTTCTATTTTGTATTTGTATTTGTATTTTTGTATTGTATTTAAAAACAGCCGGCTGACGTTGTCATTCACGGTTCCCTTCCGTTCTTTCTCCTCCTCTCTCCGGCTTCCTCACCCTGTGGGACTGAATAATCATCTCAAACCTTTAGGACCACCTGGACTTTCCCTCCAAACATATTACACCTCTGTTTTCCTAATGAGATGCGAGCATGTCTGACAGCTCCCAGTGGGTCTGAGGGGGATCTGATTGGGCCTTAATTGAATTTGAGGGGTCAGATCAAAGCGTTTTCCCTCGACAGCTCCAGTACGATAACCTCCGGAAAGGAGAAGGAGAGGAATACGGATACGAACCCCTTTGGGAACAGGAAAGATTAAATCTAGCAGGTTTTGGGTTGGGGGGGTGGGGGGCTGGTGGTGTATTGAACCTGCACAGACTGAGAGGTGCATTAAATGATGGAAAGTCAAGTCGTTTTATGTTCAAGCAACATGTTCAGGTTCCAATCCCAACTCAAGCTTGAGCAACATGAGCACAACACCAAACCCCAAACGGGTGAACGTGGGTGTGGATGGGTCGATAAGACGACACCGTGAAGCACTGAGCTGTGTTTTCAAGCTTGTCTAACTTTGAATAATTCCAGCTCTTTCTGTGCCCACTGAATTCGACTTCAGTTTGTTTGGCCAAGTCGCCCAAACTCAGGCATCCTTGTGTCAGGATGACTCAGCACATCATGGTTATTCATTTATCAGGATCCCCATTAGATAAAGCTAATCAGCTAAAGCTACTTGTCTTTGGATCCACATGTCTCTGTGGTTTCTGGTGTTTTTGTTCTTTATGACCTTCACTCCATCCTCTTGCATTCATCTGGAACACGTCTCAGAAATCGATTCAATACGAGTTAACGAGTGTTTTTCCCTGCGAGTATAACAGTGTGTCCATTGAAAATCATTTAGAGAAGTTTCAGTTTCCCAACTTCCTGCAAATATAATTAAACAAATTTGTTAAAAATGCACATAGCCTTTGGTAATGGATTGCACTTGAGTCAAATAATTAATTACTCCGTCCTATTGTTGCGTGTACAGAATTGATTTCATTAAGTGTGGAGACCCATCACAAATGTATGCAGATGTGGTTGGCACACTTTTGTGATGCAAATTTGGCAAATTGGAATATAGTGAAAAATGGATTTTGTTACCTCATTTACAGAGTAACTACGTGACATGTAACATGTTTTCTATCATCATGGTAGCATCAGTCTTTGTTTATAAAATGAACAGGTTTTATAGGACTTAGAATTAAGTACAAAAAAAATCAAATGCCATTTTTATGCCTGTTACTTTTACTGATGTTAATTTGTTTTAATGTGCCAAAAAGGTAAAAACTATGAAAGGACATAGAGGACGTTGAGGACGAGGAAGTTGTCCTCTACCGACTTGCACTTCCACTTATACCTAGAGGAATGTGTGTGCGCGCGTGTGTGTGTATTACACTTTCCAAAGACTTTACTTGCACAGACCCAGATATAATGCAGTCAGACAATCTGTGGGTATATGATAAAAGATTTTACACTTCCAGATGATATGCTGAGTCTATTCACAGACAACGGACAGTCGGTTTGAGCTTCCTGGGTGAAAGCAGGGTTGTCAACACACACTCACACACACACACACACCACGTGGTGGTGTGATGAAATAACACAGAGGTTTGTGTTAACAGAGTAAGTGAACAGAGTGAAAACGGAAACCGGGTGTGATCTCTGACATATCAAAGTGGTGTGCACCGAGTGATTCCTGCTGAAGGAGAGGTGAGAACCACGGCAGTCAGCCTGATCTGAAACGTAACCAACGGCCTGATATCGGTTGCAGTCACTCAGCGGTTTTACAATTCCATATGCACATGTGTTCCGAGGCACGGCCACCATGTAACCATAATGAATTTAATCTCCTCTGTGTGATATTCACATGCACACATTAGCATATTTTACCTTCATATGCAAAGCACAGATGTGCCAACTGGGACGTTTGTCATTAGTCATGTACAGAAGAATAAATTTGATATGTGGACCAGTGACAGACTGGATTTCCCTGCAGGCATGACCAGCGTTTAAATGTATTTATTCACGCTGACTGAAACTTTAAACTATTAAATATAAACACATACTGACATGGTGCCTGTTGGAATGATCAGATAAAAAGAAAACGCACGTTTAATCTGCATCTTTAATTTTATCTGACACAATTTATTTCTTGGATCAATTTGGAAAAGTTCTGCTCAGAAAATGTTTGCTGATGAGACGGAAAACTAAAAAAAAAATACAGAACTACAAGTTCCTGTCAGAAATTTCATCCCGCTGCTTTTTGGTTTTGTTTGGAACTTTCCGGTTTCACCTGCCAGAACACTGATCTGTGTTCATACAGAGAAAGTTCTGAGAGGAAATTCACACAAGAACAGAGGCTGAAAGCGAACTGGGATTCCCTCCCAACATCACAAGCCCACGAGCTGAACACTTTGCATGAAAAGACTCGCCACACACACACACTCATCAACAACGACAAAGTCATGCATTCCTGATCTGCCTCCTATTCTACCGGAGAGCCTGAAGTTCTACTGTACTTTGAGAGCAGCGAGTTGTGTTCCATACTCAGCAGCAGGGAACTGATCTCACACAATTCTCACTCTGTGGACGAACACACAGGAGATCAGGACTCATTTGTGCGCATTTTTGTGTGCTGCGCCGCGAGAGAGGAGGGGGAGAGCGTGTGTGTTTTTTAAGCCACCAGCTCTCTGGTGCCCCCCACTGCTCTGCAGCAGCAGCCAGTGGAGGCTCGATGGATGCGGGTGTGCACACATGACCCCGGTGACCCGACACGCAAACAGCTGACGGCTTCTAGCCCAGTGACTTTCTTTTCTTTTTGTAGCGTTTATTCTATTAATTTCCCTCTGTGTGTGTGTGTGTGTGTGTGTGTGTGTGTGTGTGTGTGTGTGTGTGTGTGTGTGAGCCTATCAATTCACCTGTACCAGCCAGGTGTGTGTTTTATGGAGAAGGATCCCTGATACATGGAGAAAAAGCATCTCCAGCAGCACTCCACAGCCCTGAACATCCATTCATTCACAAATTGTGAAGCTGTGAGGGCCATCCTCCCCCAGCTATCTGCTGCTGCTGCACCGTCACCAGCTCACAGCTCGTGTGTGTGTGTGTGTGTGTGGGGGGGGGGGGGGGGGGGGG
>CAAKHB010003711.1:0-10551 GCA_901007665.1 Aeoliscus strigatus
GAGGTTGGACGCAGTAAGACAGTCATTCAGAATTTTTTGAAAGATCCTGAGCATTATGGAACAAGAAAGTCAAGTGGTAGACCCAGAAAAATTACACCTGCACTGAGCCGGAGGATCCAATTGGCTGTCCGTCAAGACACAGGGCGGTCCTCGACCCAAATTAAGGCCCTGACTGATGCCGACTGCAGTGCAATAACCATCAGACGGCATCTACGGGAAAAGGGTTTCAAAAACAAAAAACTAATTCAAACACCTCATCTGCTCCAACGCCACAAAACTGCCCGTTTAGAATTTGCCAGGGAGCATCAGTCATGGGACATTGAAAGATGGAAGAAAGTTTCATTCTCTGATGAGAAAAAATGTAACCTTGACGGTCCAGATGGCTTCCAACGTTACTGGCATGACAAGGAGATCCCACCTGAGATGTTTTCCACCCGGCACAGTGGAGGGGGGTCCATCATGATCTGGGGTGCTTTTTCATTCAGTGGAACACTGGAACTTCAGGTGGTGCAGGGTCGTCAAACGGCGGCTGCTTACGCGGAGATGTTGCAGCGGGCATCCCTCATGACTGAGGGCCCTCGTCTGTGTGGTAACAGCTGGTTTATTCAACAGGACAACGCTGCAGTTCACAATGATCGCTTGACGTAGGACTTCTTCAGGGAGAACAACATCACTCTTTTGGACCATCCTGCATGTTTATAAAAACGGCCATCAGTTCCAGACAGTCGATGCCCTTCGTGAAGCCATCTTCACCACTTGGAGCGACTCCACCTTCTTGCTTTTGCATATTGTAGCTCTTCTTAAAACCTCATTAAGATCAAAATGTGCAAAATGCAAATTCTCGCCATTTTTCAACTGGTCTTAAGATTTTGATCAGGAGTGTATGTATGACCCCCCATGTCTTCTCAGGTGTTTTTGTTGGCAGGAAGAAAAAGAAAGAAGAGCAAGACATCCAACTACCTTATTTCAGTGGATGCCACTGATCTGTCGCGAGGGGGTGAGAGCTTTGTGGGTAAACTGAGGTAAAAGCACACTTCCTAGAGTCTCCTGGGCCGTCGAGAAACCATGTGGGAATCAACCTGTGTTTCTTCGACCAGGTCAAACCTCATGGGCACAAAATTCACGGTGTACGACAACGGCGCGAACCCCTGCAAGAACCCCGCGTCACTGCTGGACGAGAGCAGCACGCGCCAGGAACTGGCTGCCATCTGCTACGTGAGTGGAACGCAGACAGTGTCTGCTGCAGGTGGTTTCCAACACTTAGTTCCTCTCCCCATCACCGAGCAGGAAACCAATGTGCTGGGATTCAAAGGACCTCGGAAGATGACCGTGATCATCCCGGGGATGAACATAAGCTTCGAACGAGTCCCCATAAGACCTCAGAATGTGAGTTCTTTCCCCGGTTGCTGGAATGTGTATCTTTGTTATCGGGTCCACAGCTGTTTTACCTGATGGACAGGAGCAGCAGAGTCTCCTGAGCAGGTGGCAGACCAACTCTCTGGACAACCTGATCGAGCTGCACAACAAGGCCCCAGTGTGGAACGACGACACTCAGTCATACGTGCTGAACTTCCACGGCCGCGTCACTCAAGCCTCCGTGAAGAACTTTCAAATAGTTAGCGACAACGACCGTAAGTACATAGACTGTGTATAAACCCGCATGGCGCCAGGCGTGCAGCACATGGGCGTGTCTCAGTCACCTGCTAGTCAGACGGGGTTGGACTTACCCTGTGAATTGGTTGTGGGCGCGTCAGTCACAACCTTTCACACTGAAACTGTATTTTTATTTGTGATCTTTTCACGTGTGTGTGTCTGAGCAGAGCGCACGTGCGTGAAAGTGACGAGTGCACCTGCGTCTAAATAGCGATGACACTCGCGACATGGACTGCGCGCCCTGCGCTGTGCGCTGTCGACCATGTGACCAGGGCCCTCTGCGTAAATATTCTCACGCTGCTGAATGTTCTCCGTCCAGTTGACTACATCGTCATGCAGTTTGGCAGAGTGGCCGAGGACATCTTCACCCTGGACTACAACTATCCCATGTGTGCCCTTCAAGCCTTCGCCATCGGCTTGTCAAGCTTTGACAGCAAGCTGGCATGCGAGTAAACCGTCGCTTTTTCCCCATCTCTCTTCAAAATCTCGTTTCCTGTAAACACCTGGACGCCAACAGCGACAGCTCCCCACGTGATCTGGAGTCGCAAGGTCAGGGATGAACTTTTTTTTTTCCCCACTCGGTTTACCCGGTGGGGACACGTAATGTGTCTTTTGTACTCGTAAACACAAACTAATCCAAACACGGAGCTCTCAATCTAGTGCATGAAGAGCTGAAGTTCAACATCTGCACCATTTTTATAATTGAAGATTCTATTTATTCTAAATCAACCTGAATAGACACCCTGGCTTTACAATCTCTATATACACACACAGATTTATGCTTTTCTATCAGACAAATAGGTTTCTATCAAGGTTTCTGTGAAAGAGATCACAGAAAAACATAAATCTGCCGTTGACATTGTCGACTAAAGATAGTGCTGTGTCTCACATGGCATACTTCCGTTAGTACACTTCTTTGTAGTACACTAAGCACACCATGTACTTATTCGCAAAGTGCGCTTATTTCGACAGGGTAGTACTGTCTCAGTGCCGCTGCGCACGGAAACGATGTGAACATTTTCTTTTAGGACTTCTACAACTTTTTCAAAGGTGAATTGCTGCCACATTTTGTGAATCTTGACAACACATGACGCCTCAGACCTCACATCTTCAACCTCAGTCTGTTACAGTTTATCACACACGCGACAACGTCAGTGGCTGAAAATGTGCCACGGTTTACTAGCTAGCAAGCTAACATTAGCATTGGTGGGATTCCAAAGGTAGGTGGGTACGGCAGATGGCGGCCGTTGACGATGGGAGGTGTCCATTGTCCGTTTGAGTGCACGTAGTACACAACATTTTGGCGGTCATTCAGTGTGAATGCACTTATGTGCTTAAAATACGAAGTTCAAGTTTAGAAGTATGCGATTTGAGACACGGCACAAGTCTCCATTTTCTCCTGAAAGTTTCAAATCTGGCTCTGGCAACATTTTGTCATCGGATTCATTTTAAAGGCTGGGGTGGATATACTATATCGATATATAACTCTAGTACCTGAAATAAGATATGAGGCCGTGGTCAATGCTGACTGGTCTCCTAAGCAGTCTGAGGGTCACAGGTGCTGCTGTTCTGGCCCATCTTTCCCGTACACACCTGTACTTTTTTCCGAGGGTAAACCTGCTCACAGGGTAAACGATCCTGAATCTGACTGACATTTCCTGCACAAGTCATATGCCATGAAGCCTTTTTATCCGAGTCAACAGCCCCAGCCTGTATGTGTGATTTGTATTGATCTGTATTTGAAAGTATTCCGTACCGTTCCTCTTTGCTCATGTCGCCTGAGTGTCTGACTGACGATGGTCCGGTCATTTCCAGCATCTCACATGTCCAGGGTTTGATGGAGTGTTTAGTTCGACAGAGGCAGATGATGGTGACTCCTGAAGCTGAAGCTGTAAGAGTCCAACATGTCAGTATAGTTTGGAGTAACGCAGCCTTTCCTCTGGCGCCACCCGCAGGCCAAGCATCCAATGCAATGAACATTTCTCATCTGTTTCCGTAGTTTTCCAGGTGTTAAAGGACCATCAGCCTCCCTGCTTGTGAACAGAGTAAAGATGGAATGCCTTGTTTTGTTTGTTTGTCTTTGTAATGTGTTTTTGTGACAACCTGTAATTCGTATCTTGTAACTGTGACTTTATTTTTGCAAGTTAGATTATCGTGAAAAAAGCGGAGTTGCACATGAAGGAGGAAACACAGATTATGTACAGATGCCTTATTTGATTGAACCTAGCAGACAGAATACTAAATATCACTACGAGACATGATGGGAAAATTAACTTGTCCGTCCAAGTCTCCAAGTCTCTCGGTAACTGACTGTACGTCCCGTCGTCAATAAAGAAAATGAAATGGCTTTGTGCCCTCAGTTAACACTTTCCGTTTTGTGTGCATCTCCATTTCTGTATATGTAAAACAGATTAAACAAGAAATCCTGTTGACAGTTACTGTCATAACTCCAGATTGGACAGAGTCGTCCGGCTGCGCCTCAGCAGGTGCTAAAATATCAGGCGACTTTTTAACAGAAAGCAGATATTTTTTGGATGAACTGTCTGTTTCTACTCCAAAATATGACGTTTAAAGTGCAATACAGTTGAATAGAAATGCTGAAGTATATTTTACTACAACAGATCGAATCATTCCATCACTCCTTTGATCATTTTCAACGCCACTGATTCAAAACCTCTGAAAGAAAAATAAAAGTACTTATTTCCATCCAACATGTTACTAACCAGAAATAAAAAACATTTTGAAAAAGAATGCTTCATGTGATTTGTAACATATCTCAACCGTATTTTAAACATTTGCTGCAACGGCAGGATGATATCTGATAAACCATTCAGGTCACTACTGAATCCTGTGGATCAGAGCAACTTCCTCTGCGGTGACATTTCACCGACCACAGGCGGGTGTTTGTACTTGATGAGGTCGTATGGACGCACTGACAGCTGTAGACTTTGATGGCTTTGGACCTATCAGCAGTGGGCGTCAGGAACTGTTCCTTCCCAAACAAACTTTCCCCACCAGGACTTTGGACAGGAACATGTGGTGACCCTTGTTAAGAGATATGACCAAAAAATTGAAGGGAAAAAAAATGTTGACAAATAAAGTCTCAAATTTCAGCCTTTGAAGGGAAAATCCACCTTTGGGTCATTTTTTCAAATTCTTTTTTTTTTATGATTATGGGGATTAAATTACAATTACAAATCCCAATGAAAGCCAGGCATTCCTCTATTGTTCTGGTAATTTCCTGTGCTAATCATGTCATCTTTGTTCATTTCACTCCCTCACACTTCCAGAGTCAATAATTCAAAAACAAAGATTACAGGAATTACTAAACTTGGATTTCCAATCCTAAGTAATGAGCTCTGGAGAACTCTGATGAATCTGTCATACAATGTCACATAATGTAAATGATCACTAACAACCATAACATGGTAATTTTAGTATCCGTCAATAAAGTCCTTTAAATATGACAAACAACTGAGACTTGTTAATGTACAATGTTTATTTCGATATTGTAAAATAAGTTTTATTGTGTAGTGTCACTGAATGCAGAGATCCTGTTCACCCAATTTGTACATGGATACATTTATGATCTTTAGCTGGAAATAAAGTGAACAGACGAAGAAGAAGGTGCTTTTCAAATACAGGGGAAACTTCGTGACCCTCACGAATACTCGGCAAACTTCACAGAAACCTCCAGCGGCTCAACCTGCAGGGGAACCTGCTGGCAACCCACCCAGAAGTACGGAAAGACCCTCTCGGTGAGAGCGTGCTTGAAGGTGTACACGTGGGTGTTGTCGCTGGCGTCGTAGAACGACACTCTGCCCTTCCCCACGTCCAGCTGCACTCTGACTCTCTGCAGGTTCCTCTTCAGGTTGAGCCTGGTCAGCGGTGAGGTACCTGCAAAGTACATCTTGTGGTAAAAGTACACAGTCAGGTATCCGTTCTTCAGCACCGAGGACTCCTTCTCCTTCCTCTTGACAGACTCTTTAGCCACGCCGACGACCCACGCGTCGTTTTCTCCCACATTCACCTCCCAGGCGTGCCTGCCTGAGTCGAAGCCCCGGTGGCCCAGAACGGCTGTGTCGGGGTTAAACCTCTCTGGGTTGTCGGGCATCGTCTGCTTCTCATCACTGTCGAAGACGCTGGTGAGGTCGTCTGACAGGAAGAGCCACGGCGCCGCCGTGTTGGGGTCCAGAGTCACCGGGGCTGAAGGAAACACGGAAGGTTCGTCGGACGCCTGCAGCTCGGCAGAGATCGGGATTTACGGTAAGTACTCACTGTACTTCACAATGGAACGCATCTTGTCCCACGTGTGGAACGCCAGAGAGCCCAGATGTTCGGCCACATCCAAGAGCGCTCCTGGAGCCATGACGGGACTCTCACCTGAGCTGGCAGATCTGCAGAGGCAGAAACGATATCATCGGGTGTTTGGAAACAAAAGCAAATCAAATCCCCCAAAATGAACCAGAGCCCGCTTTTACCTCGATTTTGAGCTTTTGCATTTCTGAAAGAAACAAGAAAACACTTTAGTATGTCTCAGTCACTGGCGGTGTGAACGTATTTCTGCGTCTCGAATCGCGTACTTCGATACGTAAACTGAGTACGTTGAGTGCCCAAGTGCGTTCACACTGAATGAGGATGTGAAAATGTAGTGTAGTACACACAGCGGCCAAAAACGGTTCATGTCATTTCCGGTAAGCGCGCGGCGGCGCTGCTTGATTCGACGGCGCTACCCTGCGTCAGCGTCTACATACACGGAGCACAGAGAAGCCTTCCGAAGCCATCTCCTCCTCTAAGGCTCCTATGGACTCAGACACAGACGATATGAGCGACGTCATTTCTTCCATCTTTTGTCTCATTTCTCGACTCTTCTGCTCCTCCTCCATCTTCAGCGCCACCATCCGGGCGTCCTCCTCAGCCCGCAGGAAGCCGTGCAGCTTCTCAAACTCTTCGTGCATGCGCCTCTCCACGAATTCAGCCTGGACCTGACGTGGGACAGCACACATGAGCTCAGACCAGAGGCGGCGTCGCACGGTTTCTGTGTTCCAAATGTCACCTGAATGTGCTTCACGCTGTCCTCGTAGTTTGTCTTCATTCTGTCCAACGCCTCCTTCTTCTTCTGCAGAGAGTTCAGCTCAGACTGAATCCTCTCCTGAACACATCATCCAGGGAGAAATAAAAAAAAATAGAAAGATAAACTAGAAGAGCTCTTTTGGATATTTGAGTTTGTTACCTCACAGTGACTGAAAATCCACAATCACCATCATAACTCCTGTTCTGTTTTATCCAGCACTTAGCCAGGACCCAGATCCAACTTTGATGTATTCGAGAACCCATAGCCAATGTATCCTGTATTGTTTTTCCAACAATCTGATCTTTTATTGTGGCGTTCTACCCACAGATGATGAAAATGGTCCTGTCTCACTATGATAAAAAAAAATCCTTCAGCAGATTCCTGGATCCAGATGGTTCCAGAACACTACCAACATTTCATCAACTGCTCGTTCTCCCATTACCTTTCCGTCCGCGATGGCCTCGCTGACGGGGCAGCAGTCATGCTGTTTGTGCCTCTTGGAGGTGTGACAAACCACACAGATGGGCTGCTGGTCTGCCAGGCAGAAGAGCTTCATCTTCTCCCCGTGGAGAGGACACATCTCCCCCGGGTCGCTGTACAACTCCTGTGCGCCGTCCTCCTCAGCTTCCTGCATGTACGACTCACACAGGTTCTTCAGAGTCAGACTGGGCACCGGGTCGTCCTGGTCCTGGGTTCTGCACAGGGGGCACGTTCGATCCTGCCGAGCCCAGTACTGCTTCAGGCAGGACGCGCAGAAGCTGTGGCTGCATTTGAGGACCACCGGATCCCTGAAGATGTCGCAGCATATGGCACAGGAGAGGTCGACCTCCGGCAGCGAGAACCGACCGGCCATTTGTGACAGCTGCGTCTGTCTGGAAAGTCAACGTGGAGACGGGGTCATTGGATATGGGTTAGGTGGGGGGGGGGTGTACACATATATATCTATAAAACATCTTTGAAAATAAAATCTTGAAGGGCAGCACTTACACTTTCAATACAAAGAACTTTATTTTTAGTTTTACCACTTAAATATTGTTTTTGTTGTTACGGTCATGGCATGTTTAGGTATTTAATGCCAATATATTACACATAACTTGTACTATTACTATTTAAATGTGTTTTGTTATTAGATAACTATGTATTCCCTGTTTATGCCCCCTTCCTTCCTTCTTTTTGGTACAGATTGTCTCCGACATGGGCTTATTGTGTCGTCAGAGATCAGACTGTCGATAAACAACGTCGAGGTATTTCCGTACTTGCAGAGAACAAATCGGAACCTCTGCGTCACTGAGGGTTTCAACCAACATCGGACACATCCACCTTCACATGCGCTAACTGTCAATGTCCCGACGACAACTGTCAACCGTCAAACCTACCTGACACCAGCTGGACGGTTTGCACTTCCGGCTTCCTGTTTGGATGAGTCACGCTCAGGGGGCGGAGTCTAAGACGCAGGAAGGTTTAACCCTTAGTTGCACCTTTGAAAGCTTAGGACCAGCCTGCAGAGAGCTGGAAGAGGATTTGTTTTCCTCTCTACACAGTGAAAGGAGCTTCAGAGAGGCTGGAGCAGCCAATTAAACATTTATTTCATGCCATTCAAAATAAAGTGAAAAAAAAATGTTCATAGGTTTTATCCTCTTCAAATAGAATGTATTTATCGTCCGTTCTTCCTTAGCAGCACTCACAACTCTTTACGAGGTTGCACACACACACACACACACACACACACACACACACACACACACACACACACACACACACACACACACACACACACAGAAATTGAGTTCTGCAGTAAAGGAACCTTGAGAACCAGAGCCACATGCAGAAAGATGTTGGTTCTGTCAATGAGTGGTAGACCTTACACTCAAGGGGTGTCACCAACGGGTGCAGTCCAACATACCACAGCACGCCACTGGAGGCACAACAACCAATCAGAGGAGGAAACAAGATGATGTCATCAGAGAATCTGGTCAATGACAGAGTTTGTTTTGGAGAGGAGTGGAAGACGATGGAATGGAAATGATGCTTTGTGGATCTTTGAAAGAAACGTCCACAACTCGTTTCCTGTTGCTGCCAAAGACGATCCATAAAAACTCCTCATCAGCAGCTGCCATCTTTGTTGTTCCATAACCACTGTCTTCATCCGGTTAAGCCCCGCCCACAGACTGTGCGTGCCCTGAGCCCCGTCTACATCGGATAGACTCATGTGATTCTGTTCATAGTCAAAGATGAACCTGCAGAGACCGTCCTGGATCAGTGTGTGTGAGAACATGTCGTTTCTTATTCCGTCACTGAGACATTTGAATCCACCGTCTGAATCTCTGACCAGCTATTGGCTTCTCGCAAGGATTTTGCTTGTTCCACTGAAATCACACAAAGTTCTGGAAGTACATCTGTGCTGAGCAGACTCTGTGCTCGCCAGCCAATAAATGACTTTAAACGTGATCACTGGCTCATTTAGCAGAACGGGATTCTTTCTTCTCTGGGAGACGGTCAATCAGCTCGGAGCACAGAAGGTCCATAAATCTCGTTTGGCCGCTGAGAGTCTCATGACTCATTCTGGTTTCTCCTCAAACAAGATGTCCCCTAACCCCCCTCTGCCCCCCACCCCCACCCGAAAATCCGAGTATTGACAGTGCGGTGTGGTAATTATCGCTTTCATTACAGACTACAGAGCAGAGCAGCGCTTCAGCGTATGTGTGTTGTTTCCTCGAAACATATGAACGAGTGAACGAGTTTCAGGTGCAGTTCATTGATTGGAGCGACTGCTGAACAGACACGATTGAGAATCTCTGAGACTCATCAGTTGGACGACTCCAGAGATCAGCTCCCAGTTCAGAGTGGAGCAGGAGCTCACCGAACTCTGTTCAATTCAATTTTATTACAATTACAGTTGTCTTGGATTTTACCTTCTGTACAATACTACACCCTGTGACCTTTGACCCTCAGTCAGGATGAGAAACAACTGACCAAAAAAAAGACAGAGACCTCAGTAGGAGGGTAGGAGGGATCCCTGTCCCTGGGACGACAGACCAGTAGGTGAGACTGAGTCTCAGAAAGCTGCTGGAGAGTCCAACAGTGACTGTCCTCCATGTCTGTCCAATCACTGATGGGGGATGGAGAAGTGTGTGTGGGTGGGTGTGTGTGGGGGGGGGGTGTAGGGTAGGGAGTATGGTGAACATTGGGACCAAAGTGTTCATTTATTGACTCTTCAGCTGATTTCTATCGAGAAAAAAACACTAGTTTCACAAGGTGACATGGTGGACCAGTGGACTGGACAGCGCACTGTCGCCTGGTTCACTTCCTGGTCTGGGATCTTTCTATGTGTCGTTTCCATCCTCTCCCTGTGTCTGTGTGGGTTCTCTCCAGGTACTCCGTCTTCCTCCCTCCCAAGTGTGAATGTTGTCTGTCCTTCAGCTGGTGACTGGTCCAGGTTGACCCCTGACCTCCACCCACTGACAGCTGGGATCAGATCCACAACAACCCAGACCCGTAACCGGAGCAACGGGACAAGATGAATACATCTACAACTACAGTACATCTACATACACACACACACGTAACGGTTCAGATCATTCAGCAGCAGCTGTAAGACACACATTAGAGTGTCATGATAAACACGATGGGTTTGTCCTTATTTGTTGTGTGTGTGTGTGTGTGTGTGTGTGTGTGTGTGTGTGTGTGTGTGTGTGTTTCTACTAATGTGGATACCCAGAGTGAGACGAGACTATTTCACCTTCACTTTGTGAGTCACGCTGACATCTGACATTGAAATCTCACTCAGTGCATTTCTGTGTTCCTGCTTCTCAGCTCTTCTCTCC
>CAAKHB010003713.1:3453-55308 GCA_901007665.1 Aeoliscus strigatus
ACAAAGAGATGAACACAATGATATGGAAGCAAATGAATGTGACACCACAAGCGTGAACATGAACCAGTCAGTGTGTTTTCCTCCTTTCACTCTCTTTAGTTTTGGAGACTTGTTTACTTGCTGACATGACCATCAGCTGATCAAAATCATCAGCTGATCAAAATGGAAAAGTACAGGAGGTACAGATGTGTACTGATGAACGTGTGACCAGACAGAGGAATGTTCTATAGGCTGACATGTAAGAGGGGCGACAGAGGTACAATATGAGAGAGAGAGAGGAGGGAGGTGTCAGAGCTGTGACCACGAGCAGCTCTTTGGGGGTGGGGGGGTGTAATGTTTGTGGGAGGGAGACTTGGCTGGGAGGTGTTTAGATCACATTGGTTCACACTGTGGGTGTTGCTGAGGTGCGTGCGTGTATGTGTGTGCGCGCGGTGAGGGGTGGGGGTGGGGGGCTGGTATGGATATAGTAACAGCTCTGGAGAAAGACTCCAAGGAACTATTTCAGCCAGTGGAACCAGCAGTTTGTGATCGCTGCACCCAGGTACTGAAGAACACCGTACGAACATGAAAACAGAAAGAAAACAAGAGGAATGCGACTGGTTCTAGCCTCATTCCAGCTCCTCCTCCTCCACTGCTACAGAGAGGAAGCACAAAGCACAAACCCATCAGGCATCATTACCTGCCAGCGCTCCCAGCAGCCTCCTTCGTCTCTCTCTGTGCAGGCTGAGCCACCACAACCATGCCCACCTCCACAATGACCTGTCTCACAATGTCAAACAAAAGTGAAAAACACTGCGTTGGCTCCTTGAGGAGGACTGAGAACTACATTCAGGTAAATCCGACCACATGTTTACGAGCAGCACAGCACACCGTTTGGCCACAGAGGACTTCAGATGGCAGCTGAACAGTGTGAAAACATTTTTTTGAAAATGAAACGTGCATCTACGGGCGACATGGTGGTACGGTGGTTAGCGCCTCATAGCAAGAAGGCCCCAGGTTTGCTTCTGCTGACCTGGGCTCTTTCTAGTTTACATGCTCTCCCCATGTCTGCGTGGGTTCTCCCCGGGTTCTCTGTCTTCCTTCCACCTCCAAAAGCATACCGAGGTTAATCGGTCACTCAAAATGAGTATGTGCGTGGATGGCTGTCTGTCTTTCATGTGGCCCTGTGATGGACCCCGCTGTGGGCTCGTTGACAGCTGGGATCAGCTCCAGCGTGACCCATAACGGGAAGAAGGGGGAGAAGATGAATGAATGTGTTTCTACACGCAGATCACCTTCAATCTCTTTGGAGTTCGTCCTTGGGCCAGAACAGTTGTGGTAGAACAGATTTTTCCTTGGTGGAGGTAACAAGGCTGTAAAATTTGCCTCTGTAGTCAAACAACTAATTGTCCCAATCAAGTGTGGTCGATTTAATGACAATACGATTATGATGAGATTTCATGCTTCATGTGCTCAGTGTGTTTGACCCTGATTATCTTTTGAGGCCAAAAGTCCCCACCCACCCCACAGGGACCCACAGAGCGTTGGAGATGTCTGCCTATTGGTCAGCAGGCGTTGGTATCAGTGGGTGCAGATGGAAAACAGGCAACCGCAGGTCTGAACCTTCCATTCTATAAGACAGCGTTGTTTTTCAGTCTATTTCTGTTGACTTTTAACTTACTTTTGTGCAAAAATGTCAAATTGAATCTTGAACATCTGGTAGGAAAAACTGTAATAGTTGTTCAGATGAAGTCTAAAAACACTTGCAATACTTTTGTTTTTCGTGCCAACACGACACTGCCCAGCTGGTTTTCACTCATCGTTGATGGACGGGATATTTCAGCAGCTAAGACCCATTTTAATGCTAAACTTAATGCATAATGTATAATGTTTCCTTACTGAAACTACATATTTGTACTGTACTGACACAAATTCCCTGCGTAACTCTGCTCAAGTCCAATCAGATAATAATAAGTGACATAAAACAGCTTTTTTCCGCTTTTTGCACTTCAAATGTGTGTCAATACACAGACGGGTACAGGTTGTCAGTGTACAGCCTGATCACTTCCTTCCTTCCGTTGAGTTGCAGAGCTGCATCGGATCATTACGTATCATTTCTTTTTCCTCGTTCCTCGTGCTGTATGTGATCAGTTGGGAGTATGACAAGACATCGTCACTAACGTCCGTTCGGTTTGGATGAATTGTGAATGGCAACTCTTTGACAAGAGACTGTCACTGCACAAAACAACCAGTGGGAGGAGTGCTGAAGGTGGTGATCATCTGTTTAGAGGGGAGTTTGGAACAAAACACGCTAAGTTGCAGGCTGAAGTGAACACATGATGTATGTCGTATGCGCATTGGGTAAGCAGTTCAGTTTTCATATCTCATGTTTACGTCCTTGGATTATTGAAACGGACACATTCACAAAGCTTCAGTCTTCGACAGCACGTGTGGACATGTGCTTCTCAGCTCACATTTCCTTCGTCCAGAAACGGAATAAAGCCCCTTTCATTCATGAACCCTCTGCAAACACTCTGGCAATTTAACATGTTCATGGCATGTTTGTTGAGTTGTTTTACTAAAAAAAAAAAAAAAAGTCTTTGGAGGACACTTAGGAGTGTCCGAACTCAGCTCAAGAAGAGCGATCAAAACAAAGAAATGTTCACAGTCGACCGTAGACGCTTCCATATGCTGTGCAATTTTCACATTCACACAAACAACTGCTCACTGGATAAAGACTGAACGACAAAACAGTTCTGACATTGACAGCAGAGGATCAAAGCAGGGACTGGACAAACAAAACCAGGAACAGCAGCAACAGGACCCCTAATATTACTACAATATCAAAACTGAAGGACAAACAGTGTGTGTGTGTATGTGTGTGTGTGTGTGTGTGGGGGGGGGGGGGGACGACAATCACAATCCACCTTCAACATCCTCCTTCTTCTCATCCTTCACGTGTTGTGTTGGGTTCAGCTGTAATGAGCTGTGGTTCAGTGTGGACGATGTGAACTCAACACTTCACAACTGAAGACGTGAAGCAAACATTCCTTGTTGTGCATTATATCATAGTATTGAACAACATCAAATCATTCCTAATCAGTGTAAAAATACTGTAAAACACACACAAAGCACAGTAATACATACATAAAAAAAAAACATTCCTGAATGTGACCTAATGTCAAAGCTGTGTTCATTTTATACTGCGTTGTCAAGACAGATGCTTTCATATTGAACTTTAAATGAATATTATTAGTCACCCTGAGGTGTTGGAGGAGTGTATTCTGCATGTCAAAGCACTGCTGCGGCACATGTTGTATTTCCAACCGGTTATCATGAACTTGAACAGTTCCACTGTTCCAGAAACGAGAGCTGCTGGTACAGAAGAGAAACGTGGCTGCACGTGTGGAGCAAAGAGAGAAAATGTAAAGGAATGAGCAGCATGGAAGAGATTAACGTCGTGCTTCGGTCACAAGTGTGACTGTTACACCAGCAGTGAATCCTGAAGTTGTTCGGGAGAAGAAGTGGAATGTCTGCAGAGCAGCTGGAGCAGAGGATGGAAACTCACCATTGTGACAGGACCTTCCAACGCGTCCACTCGTCCTGTCTGTCCCACACACTCACACAACTCGGACTTCTTCGATAATACTAAAGTGTTTTGTTTTGTTTTTTCCTCTCCACAACGGACATGTGGCCTCACACACACGACTCAGCTGAGCCTCAGCCTCTGGCGACTCCAAACAAACAGAAAAGGAGAAGTGGACTGAGCAGCAGCCAATGGGAGGTTTGATGGGCTGGACCAGCCTGCACACACATGGACATCAGGGCTGGGCCACTTAAAATACACGGAGCTGTGGAGGAAACCAAACACTATTTATATGTCGTTCTCGGAGCTGAGAGAAAAGTAAATAACTGACTAATATGTACATTGGAAAAAAATACAACAAACTATACAGATGAATAAATACGAGTTATTCATCAAAATCATCATCATCATCATCATGAGTAAAAGTAGTAGTAAGACTATTAAATATTTAGATAGAGAATGTATTTGTTTTTCGTTATAATCTTAATAGAATAATAATAACAAAGAAAAAGAAGAAATGAGCAGCACACAACATCTTATAAAACACCAACCTCGGACTGTGAATGTATCGGTGAAGTGTCCAGAACTGACATCTCTGTCTTCTTGTCTAACCTACAACTAATTCTGGAACACAAACGTAGATATTCTCAAGAAAATGTCCAGATGAGTGTTTTCTGAAGCTGCAGGTCAATCTGTTCTGACTCAGGAGTTTCTCACGTTTCATTCTCAAAAAAAAAAAAAAAAAAAATCCGATATCAGCAGGACACACAAGCACCAGCAGGTGTCACTGTTCACCATCCTTTGCCCTCATTGAGACAGGGACGATGCGTCAGCGCTGCCACAAATAACAGATATCATCATGTTCTGCGGATGAAGTTGGCAATTGCACAAGGGTCACGATCAGCTAACACACGTAGCATTAGACACACGGGTGACGGTTGATGATAATGTAGATATCCCGTTAAAAATAACATAAATAGTGCTCACTGATTAAAATGATCAAAACGGAAACAACATACCCCCCCCCAAAAAAAAAAAAAAAAAAAATCAAAATCATCCTACAACTGAAAAAAAGGCAGAGGCCATAGAGAGTGGAGCTCACATACAGTCTTCTTATGATTGAAGGTCAGGGTTATTGAATCACCTGAGAGCCTTTCTCAGCATAACAAAACATCACTGAATCTCTGGACTGGAATGTGTGGCAGGTCATGGCTCCTGGAGATGCCATGAGATGAATGGGTGAGAGGGAGGGAGGAAGGAAGGGAAGGTGGGAGGGAGAGTGTGTGCATCAAGAGTCTGAGGAGAGTGAAAGCAACGTTTACTACTAAATGAAAGCCGGACTCGTTTTTCTCGTTCCTGCATATCTCAGGAAGGTGGGACGTGACCGAGTCAACAGCTCAGCCCAGTGCACACAGAGCTCTGCTCAGAACACGGACTGAAACATCCAATCCACTCCAAAAGGTACAGTGATGAATCTGGACTACATGTGTTAATTCTGTGTAAATAGTGTGTGTGTGTGTGTGTGTGTGTGTGTGTGTGTGTGTGAGAGAGAGAGAGAGAGAGAGAGAGAGAGAGAGAAAGCACCTGTCAAATGAACGGCAGCGGCCTGGTGTCAGTAAAATGTTCTCAGAGGATTCATCTCAGACTGTTGGTGTCACTGAAAGAAAGGCTTTGACTCTGTTTGTTTTATGAGGAATCCTTGTTGTACTGTACCTTGTTGTTGGACAGAAGACAAGCAGGAAGAAACATTCCACCATGTTTTCCCTTCATGTTGGGATTCCATGATGTTGTGAAGTTTTACCAGTTGTGTCATCTACATACCGGTACTACATATGTGGTGATAGCGGTTTTTCCTGTAACACATAACGCACACACACACACACACACACACACACACACACACACACACACACACCAACAAATACTCAGCATTCTTCCAGGCTGGAGTGTCTGTTCTTATTCATTCCGTTTTAGACAGGATTGTTAAACCAAGCAACCATCACACCTAAACAATGTCAGTGTGTCTCATGTACGTGCAGATGTCAGCAGCACCTCCAGCCGTGGTCCCTCGAAAGCCTTCGGGTGTCAGAGTGATGATAATGCCTGGGGAGCAGCCCCCCCCGGCTGGCCTGCCGCTCCCCACTGATTCCACAGGTAATGTCAGTGTGTCGGTCACATCCACCGGATACACCATCCTGACACCACTCTGTTCCTCCTCTGCTCAGAGAACGGTGCCAGAGTGGAATCGAAGCGTCTGAACGCAGAGAGAGAAGTGGTACGTGATCGCAGGTTTCTGCTCTGTGTGTACGTGTTTCACAAAACCCTGAGTTTGTTAAACCTGAAATGAGAATAACTTCAGTTACTGATCGACCCTATTCAAACACACACACACTTTAAAGACATCTGGGGGGAGTTTACGTGAAACATGTCCTTGATTAAAAATGTTTTTCACTAAAACTACTTCCTAAGGGAATCAGGCTGGAAAATAAACAACACAATCAATAATCAATGCAACAGTTTGGTGACATGGACGAAACTGTAGACATTTGCAAAAAGTGTAAAGCAACAGAACTGAAAAGACTGTCAGGTTGAAATGTTCACCATCATTTGACCAGAGAACAAGAGAGTGAGTGGAGGGAGAAGATGAATATCAGCTTTTGTTTCTAAAAGAAAGACGTGAGAGAAAACGATCACATCATCCTGTCATGTGCTTTGTTGTTGTGGACGGCGTGAACGCAGTCGTCTAAAAACACGCCGATAAAACGAGGAAAAATGACAGGGAGACAGAATAAATGCAAAGAAATGTTCAAATCAAAGTGCGCATGTGTGTCAAAACGTCACCAGGAGATCCTGAACCACTGTTTTGACGACGTGGAGCGATTCATGGTGCGTTTACAGCAGACAGCCGAGGCCCAGAGCGTTCTCAACCAGAGGAACAAGAAGAGGAGCAAGAAGGGCAAGAAGAAGGACGAGCAAGATGGTGAGAGCTTCCTGTCCTATGGCGACGAAGCACTCAGCTAGATTGGTGACTGAACCTGTAGAGCTTGAACAAAACTCACTAAATATGTTAATGATCACAAGTATGTCGGCAGAGTGTTGACAAAGGGAATTTTGGTTCCTGGTTGGCGACAGAAAAACAGTAAGAAACTGGAGACAACAGTACTTGTGGCTCATTATTTTACAAGATGGAGGCAGGTCAGCAGGCACACAGCCAAAAGTTGATCAGTGAACCAGAGAACTCCAGCCCACAGTAAACATGGCGGTGACTGGAGTATCAACCATCAGGAATGGACAAATGGCCTCTGTAGTTTCTCCATATTTCTGTTTGAACTTGGTCACCAGGCGCCGGTGTTTCGTCATCGTTTCATTGTCGATGTGTTGAATCACGTGTTTCTTTCGACGACGTTTGCTGGTCGTTGGCAACGTGACCAGGGTGTTTCCCACTGTACGCTGGGAGAGGTGTGACCCTAAAGGCTTATTGAACATATTAATAATTGAACTCATTAGTCACGTCTGCTGGTGTTAACTTGAAAAAAACAAGCCCTCACACCTTCACAGAGCCGTGATCGACGGAATGAGTGCTGGAGTTTGTGCTCCCTTCATCAACAGCTGTCACTTTGAACTTTTGCATCTCCCTCGCGCCAGTTTGTGACACTTTCGCCAGTGACACCCCGTGTATGTGTGACTTTTCTGTGTTCAGACGACCTGTTGAACCTGAAAGCTTCTCCTCCGTCAGAAGAAGAGTTTGTGGATTTCTTTCAGAAAATCAAGTACTCCCTCTGTCTTCTGGTGAGATCTGTATGAAGCTTTGAAGCAGCTCTTGTAATACAGAATGCAGGTTAAAGCACTGACGATGAAACATCTGTTCTGTGGGTCATTCAGGATCGTCTCAAGTCATCCATAACCGAACCCAACGCACCGGAGCTGCTGCACCACGTCTTTGTGCCTCTCGGACTGGTGAGTCACGGTCTGAATGTTCTACTCGTTCACCTGGTCTCCTTCTCACAGACTGTAACAGTCGTAACTTCCTGTTACAGACGGTGAAAACCACTGGAGGGCCGGTACTGGCGGGTTCGGTGGTCAGTCCCGCTCTGACCAGCGGTGCTGTTTCCCTGCTCCGGGATCATCTGAACGACGAGGAAAAGGACCTGTGGACGTCACTGGGGCCCAACTGGACTTCCTCATGGTCTGTGTGTGTTTGTGTGTGAGTAAAAACGTCACGTACCTCTCACCAACTGTCCTCGCCATCTTCTCCAGTTCTCAGCTCAGTGTGTCCGTTCCTCCATACTCACCTGTCTTCCTGGACGGATGGCAGCCTCAGGCGTTGGACTCCGCTGGCCGGCCGGTGGACGATCCCATTGAGCTGCAGCACAAACAGGACGCGATCAGAGAACGTCAAGAGGCACAAAGGCTACAGAGCCAAAGTCAACACACAGCCGAGAACCCCGGTGACGCCGATGACCTGTAAGTCTGGAGGTCCAAGAATGAAATCAATGTTTTTTGTTTTCATTTCTCTGGCTGAATCTGATGAACATTCACAGTAAATAGTCAACAGAGCACATTTACACCCCATATTCACCCAAAGCAGGGGCGTCAAACACACGGCAGAGGGTTCCATCGACTGCCATTTTTCAGTAAAAGTAACAACTGTTCCAGTTCCACTGTTGTTATAGCACTGAGCATCAGGGTTAAGTGATTTCTCTTCCTTCATCGCTCCACGTTAGTTTGTGTGGTGAATCAGATGAGCTGGTCTGGGTCACGTCACGGATGTGGCAGTAACCCCATGTACATTCAAAATACTTCAAGATATTAACAAGTTGCTTTGAAATATGTTTTTCATATCCTGTTACCTAAAAATGTTTTGTGCCTTTGTGGATCCACTGTGAGTTGTCCTGCCCCCGTGAAAGTGACAAACATAATGACGCATAATATTTCTGAGAAACATTTTAAACGATGCGTCTGCTTTAGAGAAGCGAACGGACTTCCGCCACGGGGGGAGAGACTTTACTGCTGCAGTTACGACTTTGTGGCGAGGAACAGCAGTGAACTGTCAGTGCTGCAAGGAGAAACGCTTGAGGTACGAGCCCATGACTGCTGCCGACTCCTCCGACCTTTAGACCCACACCCAAACCCTGACAGATGTCTCATCCTTCTTCAGGTTATTGAGTCGTCGAAGAGATGGTGGAAGTGTCAGAATCGTTTCAACCAGATAGGTTTCGTTCCCCACAACATCCTGGAGCCTCTGTCTGCTCTGAGTGGGAGCGACAGCCAGGTGGTACGCAGAGAGTCAAAGGTGAAAGTACAAACACAAGCACTTATATGTCCGGCCATCTTTACATTCTTATTCATTTGGACTTTCGTACCACAGAAGACGCCCCTTGCCCCCCCCTCAAAGCACTACTCATATATTCCAACAAGCCCAGTTGGGACCAGTCCGACCGCAACCGTTCCACCAGTGCGACCTCAGAGCATGATTGTATCATCCTCAGCGATGCAGGAAGACAGTGGCCGAGGTAACGTCTTGGTGCTGCCTCGAGCAGGTTCCCGATATGACGAGTACTACGAGGACGAGACGTTCGCCGAGACATTCTTCCATTCCTGCTTTCACATTGTTTGCGCTGTGAATCACTAAACGTGGATTAAACCGTTTGTACAGTCTCGATAATGAACGATGAGCTTCTCCAGCGGTTGGCTGAGAAAAAAGGCCCGGTCCGTCCTCTGGTGGTCCCTCGAACAGCCGACACCTCCGCCCCCCTCAACTTCCACTCGCCGCCCGCTGAGGTGCAGACCTGGCTCAGCGCTAAGGGCTTCAGTCAACCGTGAGTGTCATCAGATCACATTGTTACAAAACAACTCGTTAAGAACTACTCTTGAAGAATGGACACAGGTCGTTTCACTAACCAAGAGCGCCCTCTGGAGTCAGACTTGTGCCACTGTCAGTATTTATGGACTGAATCTCTGACTTGAAGATGCTTCAAAGAGCCTGGAGGACATTTCAGAAACCTGTTCTAAGAACATTAGAAAACATCTCCGAGCATAGATTGAGTTTGGAATGTTCTACCTGTATCGAATGACAAAAGCTCAGATGTTGTTCCCCCTGTCTCCCCCTGTCTCAGGACCGTCCAGTGTCTGGGTATTTTGACCGGCGCCCAGCTTTTTTCCCTGAACAAGGAAGAGCTCCGCACGGTGTCACCAGATGAGGGTGTAAGAGTTTACAGCCAAGTCATGGTGCAGAAGGCCCTTCTTGAGGTACGTGCACGTGTTCTGTGTGTGTGCGCATTATATCCTGCTGGGGCCAACAACCTGACACACAACTCACACAGTGAGTTTTTTTTTTTTTTTTTTTTACTTTGTGTTAGGGTTTAGTTGTTGTTAGAACTGGGTTAAAGTTCAGTGAAGTTGGGTTCAGGTTGATGAAACACATTACGTCAGTGAATTTCCTCCGTCATTCAAACAGGTGCAAAGAGTGTGTGTTTTGTTATGCTCTGCTGGGGTCTCTGTGTTCCATGGGGCCAGCTTGTTTGCTCAACCTTGGATTTTGCGACTTATGCCGTATTACCACATGTTACTGAGCTACATTGGACTGAACTCTATTCAGACAACATGAACATTAGTTCAGATGGATGGCCACTGATGGATGGTGTTTTTTTTTTTTAATTATACAACCCAGAAAAACGTCAAGTGTCCTTAACATTGTCCGATTTACTCACACATGTCCCACTCAGGATGTCCACAAAGCCACAGAACTAGAGACAGTGATGGAGAAGCAGAAGCTGAAGATTGACCTGAGATCAGGAGGAGATATCATGTGACGGGGACATCAAACATAAAGAGTTCCACAATGGACACAAGTGAAGTTTTCTTCAGACAGCAGAGAAACAAGAGAAGCAGTTAAATCCAAACTCACCTCTCTCACTGACAGTTTGGGATTTAAAGATTTCAAGACTTGCCATCCATCTAAATATTTCACACAATAAATCAAGAAGCAGCAGCACATCATCAGAAAGAAACAAGGAGATACTCATGCAGCTCTTTTGCACTACAGTGACTCTCTGTCGCCTCTTCAGCAACAAAGATGAATTACAAGACAAGATGGGCAAACACATCCTTATTAAGGTTACTTTATAAACCATCGCTTTAAACTTTTATTATATCTGGATGAGAATTTTTACAGCAAATTGTGTTAAAAACTCTCACATTTATAGACAAATACTTTTTCGACGAAAGGTGTTAATACATAAAAATGTCATTCATATAAAATTCTCTGTACATGTATATGTATCTTATTTGTTTTGTGTATTCTGATTTTAGCTGTGAGTTAAATGATCACATGATGCAATGTTCCTCAAAGGAATACATGAATAAACTGCTTATTGTGCACATGTGAACAGAAATGTGTGTTTTCATTTTTGTCAACTCAACACTGACAACAGTTAGAGAATCCATTAATAGGAAAAAAAATACTGTACTATTAATAATTTATTCAAATCAAATAACACAGAAGATGTGAAAATACACCAAATCTGAAATATCCCAATGATTTTATGGGAAAAAATAAATTACATTAATTGTACTATAATTTCAACAAGAGTGACATTATTACATTTCACAGAGTTTGTGCTTGATAGGAAAAATGTGAAACCTTATACTTAACTTCTTTGTATAATTGTAATTGTACTAATTGTAGTTTTGAACAGCAGCAAGATCATTACTGAGTTTTTAAACAAAAGGCAAACACAATGTTTATTATTACTAGTATTTCTCAGCCTGTTGTGAATTTCCTGTCCACGTCCATGATCAGTGTGTGATCTGTGTGTGATCAGTGTGTGATCAGTGTGTGATCAGTGTGTGATCTGTGTGTGATCAGTGTGTGATCTGTGTGTGATCAGTGTGTGATCTGTGTGTGATCTGTGCATACATGATCACCACACTGCCAAGCAGGAAGGGTGAGTTTTATGAAGCAGGGTGAAGATTGGTCAGATTGAATTAGATTTTCTTTTTCTTTTTTCATTGTGTGTGTGTGTGTGAACATCATTTGAACATAAAGTCTGTTCAGAGTATATGGGCCACATGCTAGTTTTCTAGTTTTAGGCATTAAAGTCATTATATCTGAAACTGACGTGACATGAACAACATGCTAATTGGAGGATAATTTGGCAAATCAGATGACTGTGGAAGCATTCAGACACTTAAACTCATGTGACTGTTGAACAAACTACCGAGCTGCTTATGTAGCTTAAGTAATCCTTTCGACATTTGTTTGATAAACAAACTTTGTGATGTTCAAAAAAAATAAAAAATCCTGAGGTAAAACTTTTTTTTTTTTAATCATTGTTCGTTAACAATGTTAACGAACGTTGTTCGTCTCTGTGGTTCCACTGAGTTTGAGCAGCAGGAAAACTCCCTCAGACTCCGCAGGTGATGGTCTGGTCACAACAATCCCAGTTGACAAGTTCTTTTCCTTGAAACCACAACTGAATCTCCCTCTGAGCCCCCTCCAGCGAATCGCTGGCATGGACCACATTCCTTGAAATGACCATCACAAATAATTATTTCACAATCTAAACATGATAAAGTCCCAGCGCCGTGTTAGGCCCAAAGTTTTTTTTTTTTTTTTTTAAATAATTCAACTACAGGTCTGTAAACGCACATACCTGCTGACATGAAGGCTGAAATCCCCTCTGACTGTGCCAGCCTGAGCCTCCGGTGGGTCAGTGTGTCCCACCATCACACGTGTTGACTGGACCACATTGGGTCCTTCCCACACCTAAAGACAACAACATGATACAGACATTCACAACAGAACCAAACTGAACTGGAACCTTCTCACATGATTGGATTCAAGCAAACAGCAAGTTCAGGTTCCTACAGTTCAACGCATCAAACAACAAACTATGAAACGTAATCAGGAGGAGATTTGCTATAATAACACAAACATCATTCCAATATAAAAACCGAGTGTGACGTAAGGTAAAATCAGACATGATGTGAGAGTAAATTAAATAGAATAGGAGAAAACCAAGGATGCAGATGAGAAGAGGCCTCACCATGACAACCACAGGACCTGAGGTCATATAGCGCATCAGATCTGGGTAGAAGGGTTTCTTCCTCAGCTGGCAGTAGTGCTGAGACAGGAGATCCTCAGACACCTTCACAACACGAGTGGTTAACACAGCCATCACCAAACACGCGTCATCCCTGTCACACTTCTCTACCTGCAACATTTTCAGGCCGATCAGTTTGAAGCCTCGCCGCTCAAACCGCCGGATGATCTGTCCAACCAGACGCCGCTGAACTCCATCTGGCTTCACGGCAACAAGCGTCCGCTCCTGCACCTCTGGGAGACCTGCTGGGTGCACACAGACACACGCCATCACCCAGTGGCAGTGGAGGGCACGTTCCTTCATGTAATCAGTTACAATTACAATTTCCCCTGTTTGAAATGTAACAGTGGTGGAGCTGGGTCTATGACTCAAAGTAATTGGTTTGTTTGAACTTCCAGCAGCATCAACACTTACTACTGTCAAACTCCTTAAAATGACAATACTTCAATTAAAATCATGACCATTCATTCACAAGGACAAACAAACTGAAAAACAGCATCATTGCAGGAATTATTCAGATGTACTAATACGTCATGATTATTTCCATAAATACATGTAATTTGATTACATTTTTTTCTCCAGTAAAGCACTGATTATAGTAATGTTTTTCAGATTTTACTACATTTTATTTTGTAGTTTAACCCTCCCATCACACAGTGGCACCGGGGCCTGCTCCAAAGAGCAGGTTGAGTGAAAATCCAGTTTGTTCATCCTGAAATGCAGAAAAATTCCCGTTTTTACAGTTTAACTTAGGAAGATTCTACAGTTTTCCTCAGTTCAGGATGAACAAAGGGTTTTAATTCAAAATGCCTTGTGGAACGGGCCCCAGGACACGCACCGCCAGGAAAAAATGCGCAACGTTTCGTGCACAGTGAATTTAAACGCGCAGCTGGAGAATGAACGACTGCAGGTCGTCAATTACATCTGCATGTGACCCGGACCTGAGGAATGTCACTGAGACTGTCTGCGCCTGAGGATTCATGGCCATTTATTTCTCGGGGGGTGTCCGCCTGCGCCTTGCCCATTACGCACAGCACACAGGGGGTTCGCGCAACTGCGCACAGCGCAGGTTCTCACTCATCCAGCTTCACCAAACATAACCCTTCATCATCATCATCATCACTCACTGCTAACCTAGTTTCAGTTCACGACCCCGAGTTTGGTGAGGTTTGTTGCGCAAGTGGCCCCGTTACTGCTCAAACAGACGATGCGCTCCACAAGTGAAACTCGGTGCCGGTGACTTGTTCAAATTATAATAATAATACCCAGTGAACTGTCCAGTTTCTAAACAGAAGATACTTACTGGATTTGCTCCTCTGAGCTGCAGATGTGTGTCCACTCAACGGAGCAGCTGGAAACTGCCACAGATTCTTGGCTGGTCGACTGGCTGAGAAGAACGGGAGAAGGCAGCGCTGCAACATGACCGTGTGAGGAGGGTTGTGTGTGTCAGATCTCACAGAAGTCAACCCTTTTCAATCTATAACCCCCCCCCCCACACACACACACACCTCCAGCTGTTTGCCTGCACTGTTTAACTCTACTGATGCCAGATAATAACTAATATTTAATAATTCCATTATCTCTACACAGAATTGCTCCCAACTAGACATTTACCTCTCAAATTAGAGTCATTTTTTTCTCAGTGAAGTTTGAGACTTATTGATTCAAAAAGGACTTGATGCTTTCATGTTGTCATAAACACAGATTCAGTATTTCTGTTAGTTTCTGCTGTGAAATAAGGCAAAAGGCACAAGCGAAGATGTATTCCATGTTTAAACAGCAGGTGAACATCTACAGATCAAACATCAGACATTAATACTAATTGTCATTCATCATGTTTTCACGGTACATTCCAAATATCAAACTGTAGCGGTGTTCTGTATCTGTCAAGGGCTTTGACTGTTCTCAAACAGCGACATCGCTGCAAGAGAAACGCACATTAAGAGTCATAAAAGAGTCATTTCCTGAGTTTTACTACAAAAAAAGCACTTTATTAATCAAGCAGATTTTCTCTTTTCAGAATGGAATGATATGAAAGATCTTAAGTTGAGAGTCTGTCTCCTTTGGAGATGAAAAACTTGAAGGCATAAATGAATAAAAGCAGACATTTTAAAAACTCAAAATGAGTTGAAAGTGCTCAGTCCCAGCCCAGTTTTGTCACCGAGGCGCGGGAGAGGAGGCCTGGCTCAGACTGCTCAAGGTCCGGGCAAAAGCCAACTGCAGACCAGGTTTACATTTGGTGCCAAATGACCATTGGCAACAGATAAGGAGGCCGCTGCTTTCAATAACAACGCGCCACAATTTCTACAGTAGAAATCAAAGTAAAACATCAGCAGCATCCTCAACCTCTCTGTTTACTCAACGTTCCTACAACTCTGAGTACGTGAGCCGAAGCTGAATCTGGACAAGAAGTGTTGGGCAGAGTGGTCGGCAGTCCTTGGAGATCATAGTGGAGAAGTGAAGTGGTTCCAGCTGTGTGCTATAGCTTGATGGTGCCAGTGGGCAGGCTGCTGTTACACAGTCTGTAGTAGCGCAGGTCGTTCACCAGCCGCTGCACGCTCTGAGTGAACGACGGCAGGTCCTTGAGAAAGAAAACACCGGTTAACTTACAGCAGAAAGGGGGGGCAGGATACAAGCTTGTGCTGGCTGGAAAAAATATCATTTAAACTATATCAATGTATTATTAAAGTTATGAGTTGTTTGTGTACAGGAGCAGCTCAAAATATCATAGAAAAAAGTTTTTTTTGCCAGTAATATAATCAGTGAAACTATCATATATTTTAGAGTGAGTGAAATTTTCAAGCCTTTTCTGTTTAATTTTGATATATTCGGCATAGTTCATGAAAATAAAAGATCCACTCTCTGAGATTTAAGATTTAGGGTCTTTAAACAACAACAAATATTACAACATTTCAGCTTTCACCAAGCTTTAGGCTTTTAATTATGAAAATTAAAATGAAGATTCTTGACAAAAACTAAATTTTCCAGAATATTTAAATTTTTTGAGACGCACCTGAGATGTGTGTGTGTGTGTGTGCGTGTGTGTGTGCAGAAAAAAAAAAATCAAACAAAATCATTGGTACTTGTTCAAGCTTGAAATTGCGAGCGAGAACAGCTCGCTGGCTGCTGTCGACCCCCTGGCAGCTGTTGAGGAACTCTGGCATGAAGGCTGAGTAGAAGGCGTCAAAGTCCACAGAGGCCATGTTGTAAATGGCCAGGGTGATTTCCTCCTGGAGAAGGTCGTGACTCTTGTGGAGAAGGACTTGCAACAGCACGTTGATGAAGTGGAAGAGCATCGAGGTCCGGAAAAGTTTCTGTCGCAGGAGAAAACACACACAAAAAAGGTGAAAATCTACAACATTCGTTAAAGCACCCTCACAATGTGCAGATTGTAATTTGTAATTGTAATCTGCACTGAGATTTGCTTGTTTTACAGCCAACAGAGATAAATGAAAAGCTGATTATAGCTTTAGAGACGAGTAACACAGCGATCGACATGTAAGCGTCGACATGACGGAGAGGTTTTTCAGAACAGTAATTTGTCCAGCTGCTGCTACAACACCCCAAACCCATCAGTCTGTGTACATGTTGGTCGAGCTACAAACATGAGAATTTCATGACGGAAAAGACGACCCTTGGGTTATTCATAGTTTGACCAGAAGAGGGCGCTGAGACTTCACAATGACAAGGTTGATGCTACTCAGCTGAGATAGAAGCGCCAGCAAAGACTGAGATTGTACAGAGGAACGATATGGACAGTTCCACTTAAGTTCCACTTACTCTGTGATACAACTTGTGCTTGTTGTTGAGAGACTCCAAATAGGAGAGATTCTGTTTAAAGATGTGGATGTCAGGCTGCAAGAAAGACTGTCCGAAAGCCTGGAAAAGACGTTTCAACAATCAGGACGATTTGGTTGGGAGTGATATTTACACCTACAGTGTACTTCCTGAGTGCTTTCCTGTGAAAGAAGGCACGTGCATACACACCTGCATGGCAGCGGTGAACTGAGCCTCATTCTCCATTGCATCTTCTGAGGCTCCTCTTTGGACGCTGGTTAAGACTGAATTCTTAAAGAAGTACCTCCAGTTTTGGTGAAGTATTTGGTATAACAACTCAAACATCTCTGCCTTGACATCGGGGGACGGCCGCTGTCGAAGACAGATGCATTTTGAGGTAACCGTCATTCATTTTGAAAGAAATATTCATTGTATTTGTCAGGTCAGGTATATATGTACAGTATGTCTATGTCAGACCCTAACTTGAGGGGGGGAATGACTCTGTATTGGCATGTATATGTAAGCACCATACATCAGTGAAGATACTTTCAAGTGAAGATAAATAAAAACTAAAACTATATAAATAAATACAAAGGAAGTTGAAGTTGAAAATAAAGAATAATAAAACAACATAGATGGATGAATTCCAGAAGAGAGTGGACGCTGACTGACCTCTGCCACGATAGGGTAAACCTGCTCCATACACAGAGAGAGGATGCTGGGTAGAAATGGTTTGAAGGCTTGACCGGGCTCCTGCACCACCACTTGGAGGATCTTCAGGAACTTCTGCACCACTCTGCACCCGGCACTGCCCTCCTGCAGAATACTGGCAGCCAGTTGTTCCCTGACAGAGTGGTGACGTCACGTTAGATGGCGATCACTGCAGTTCAGATCCACCTTAACGGCACTGTGTGACCATCACTTGGTTCATACAAGACTTTTAATGACACGTTTTTGTTTTATTTCACCTTGTGAACATGCTGAGGAACGTGTGGATGATCTGTCCAGTGAAAGCGACGCCCATCTGGACTCGCAACGCCTGGAACAGTGTCAAGAAGAAGGCCAGCATCTCATCCGTCACATCTGGGAAGAGAAGGAAGTTGTACTTGGGTTCTTTATGACAATTATGAAGAGTCGTTTCGTACGAAGACGCAATTACAAGTCAAAACGCGTCTGACCTGGCTGCTGGATAAACACTGGGAAGAGGCTGAGGGACACTTGGACAGACTCCTGAAGACTCTGGTAACAGATCTGACGGGACTTGGTGGATTCCCCAGAGACGCTGTCGACGACGTCTCTGAGCACAGGCAGAGTTTGCTGTATCACCACTTTCACTAGCGAAGGAGATGCAGAGAAGATGATTGGATGAAGCGAGTGAGAGAGCACAGACGTTGGCAATGTAAAAATAAAGCACGCAAAATGTTACGGCGGCTCGATTTAGTAAGACTAATATTAACATGGCGACTATTTGTGGACTCTTGGACTTTCTTGTACTGTACATGGGTACAACATGAGCCAGTGTCGGACTATTAATAGGTGATTTTTAAACATGGAATAAAACGACAGTTTCCCTATCGTTGACAAGTCTCTTTTCTGAACGAACCAATCAGGTGACGCGTTGTTCCTTCAGTCTCGTTCGGAATCTTGGAGCTACTTCAAACCCCCTGAGTAATCCAGTTTGGATACTCACTACTGAAAATACCAAATTTGCAGTTTAACTATAATTAGAATCATTAACGGTGAATTACCAACATAAGAAATTCTACAGTTATGTCGATCAATTTCTGCAATAGTTTCATTTTCACATAAACACAATGCTATTTTTAGAACAGGCCTGCAAACCTGGTGGCCCCTGATCTAGTTAATATGAACATGAATGTTAAACTATAACTTCATTAATGGAGCAGCCCTAATAGAAGTGAGTGGAATAAAAAGAAATACTGACCATCGTTCAGGTCAGGTCGGCGTGGAGTTATGTTCACAGTTCCTCTGAGAATACAATATTCTCGAGTGAGTGCTGCCAGCAGGCTGCTGTGGTTGCTGGACCGTGTTTGCCACTGTTGCTCGTTCTCTGGTAAATTTGGCCACGGGAGCAGCAGCATGTTGGACAAAGCACGACACACCAACATGTGTGCCTGTGTGAGCAAATACACACATTACTCTAAGTGGGAGTTTTACAAACCGTCACAAAACCCTACACAAAGTCTAAACGCACAGCCTCTCAGACTGTCAAAAAATGATTAAAAGCAAACAAAACCACTCGCCTCCTGGGGGAGTCTGCGGGTCTGGTTCTCTGTAATGAGGGTGAAGATGTTCTGAACGGCTGGCAAAGTCACCAGGAACACAGGTCGCACCGTGGCGGTTATGGAAACCATCAAATGGCAAGATGAGAGCAGCAGCTTCTCCGGTACCTGCAAATACAGACACTTACAGAGCTCTGAACAGGAACAGCACGGAGGGACTGAAGTGTTAAAGCTAGAGAACATCTTTGTGTGGCTCTACTTGTTAATCTCTTGTTATGATTAAAAAGGAACATATGTTGTGACAACATCCAGGGTCAGAAATGTACATGGAGACTGTGACTGTGGGGGCAGGTTCTCATTAGTTTCAAGAGTTTATTTGGAAATTCTCTTATTTCAATAGGTGTTTTTCCTTTAGTATCGATTTGATATGGAGAATCAAAGAACTGTAAAGGTCCTCCTCCTCAGATGCCAAAGGTGTGAGACTTGAGGACGTTACCTTTGCTGTGATGAGCGGACTACTGGCATCGATTGCAGATGTGATGAGGTTGATGAACTGGCTCTGGTTTTGACTGTGGACCTCACTGTAGAACTGTGCAAGCCAATGGGAATAGGCCTGCAGAGCCGCGAGGGCCTGTGCATGTCTGTAACACACACACAACTTAGATTCACAATGATATTTATAAAGTTACTTGATACGTTGTAACACACTAAACCAGATTGGTCTGTCAGATTCCTCTGAGGTCAGTGCAACATATAAATTATCCAGATGTGTAAAACATGAACATCTCAGTTATAAATGAACCGTTTGACAACATTGCAAAACCATGTGAGTTTTATGTCACATTTATAGAGTTAAATGTGTAATACTTACACATCGATGAGGTCAGGTTTGAGCACAGAAGGCACAGCGGTCTCCAGGTCGTAGAGGCTGGTCTGAGAGCCGTAGCAAGTCACTTTAACCAACCTTCAACAAGATAACGCTCTCGTCAAACATCAGCATGAGTATAATACCAAGAGAGCACTAAAAATAGAAACGTATGTAGGAATGTAGGAATGCATCTATCAGTGCAATGGTATTGTCGGTTTAGTTCAATCCTGAGCCTGATTCTGCCATGAAAGTGCGGTTTTAATATTTTATAGGAGGAGCAGAGGACCAACCTCTCCACCACTGCGAGGGCATCATTGAAACGTGCCGCAAAGACTTCTCCGATGAAATGCTCAGCCAAGCGTCCAACAGCTTGAAGCAGAGAGCTCAGGTCCCTGAGAGAACAGTGAAGTCGACGGCAGTCGTTCTCTGCGGTGATATTCAGCCTCCGACCTGGATGAACCGTTTGAATCCAGAGTTTAATCCAGTGCTCGATGTGATTCTGACTCAAAGACATTTGGCTGCTTACTTGTGCCAGTGGTGACGATGAACTGCTGCAAACCCAAGTACACATCTAAATTTTCTTGAAGAATGGGAAACTTGGGAGGGGAGAAAAATGACAATTAAGAAGGTACTTGGTGCTGTGATGAATATATGTAATAATAAAAACAACACTAAGAAACAAATCTTAATAGTAATGCCAATGAAAATAAACTGCAAATAAGTACGAAAACTGAAAGATGAACATAACTTCTGTTTGTCAGAGCATGTTCACAAGTGGCAGCAGCGACTGAATAATGCAGATCTCTTACCAAAGTGGAGAACGCATGGGATGGGAGCAACTCCATCACCTTGGCAACCACCTCCAGACTCTGACGCAGGTACCTTTGCCACTCAGTCTGTTGCTATAGTTACCAAATGAAAGAAATCCATATGTTAAAGTGAAATGTTCACTTTGATTTGCTGCTACATTAATAGATGAGTATGGTAGTAGGTGAAACGTTTTATGCTTTAGCTCCTGAGGCAGTAAGCACACACAATGTGAAATGTAAAGTGTTCTCACGTCATCATCCAGAGTCTCATCATCCAGTTCTTCTAACTGCGCCTGATTGTATCTGAACTGTATGCGATTCAGAACTTCTCTAAACAGTAGAACTAAGGCATCTTTGTACCTGTATGACATAAAAACAATCAGGCGTTATTTACACTTGAATGTCCTCCTACTAGATACATCCATTTTAACCATGATATTAAGGATACTTAGTGACTTACCTATTGAGAACACTTTCTCTGTCAGCTAGTCTGCTTTTGATTTTCGTTGTTAAAAAATCCAAAAATACACTCCATATATCCAAACAAGCAAAGTAGCCCTCATGAGTAGGCTGAAAAACAAAAAACATTTCAAACAGTTAATCTGTCACCAGTGAGACTGTGGCAGACGTGAAGAATTGAACAATCGTCACACATTTTTCTGTTCTCACAACGTGACCATTACCTGGTTGAACGTGTACTTGAAAAGCAGAGCAAGAAACTCTACGATTGGAAACTGCGGGCTGGACTCAATCCGCCTCAAGTGAACACTGACGAACAGGCGCAGAAAATCTGTGAACTTTTCCAAGTAACTGCAAGATGAATACGAAAACATTCTTAAGACAAACTTTTTACAGTTTTACAGTCATCAGTTTCATTTCATTTCATTTACTTGGTAGAATCCTGATTCTACAGTGACACAACAATGCTGGAGGTCTACTTGTCAGAGGGATGAACGTCACACAACTGACTTCAAACGTGATAATGGACAGTGACAATTTTACTGTACAAACTAGAAGATTCAATTTTGTATATATTTAATAAACCCAGTTATAATCTAATATATATAATCTAATCCCTCAGAAACACAGGGACTTTATCAGCCACTGTGTAGTCCAGTGGAATAAGTACCAAAATATCCAAAATATCATGTCAAATGCTAAATGATGACATCTGAGAGAAAGAAAAGGGCAGAATCAAACACATCTGTAGTAATTATGTATAGATGTGTATAAAGCCAGTGCAGCCATGATGCAAACAATAACTGACAGATGAAGTGTGGAAGTAAAAGCAGCAACAGTGCTGACAATAGTCACACCAGAGTCCATTCACAAGTCGATGTAGCAACAAACCTCTCATCAAGTTCCTGCAGACGACTCTTGACCGTATGAGCATTATTCTCCCGTGTCAGCCGCTGCAGAAGAAAGAACGTCTGCTGGAACATGCGCAACAGGTACTCCTCAAAGTCTACTGGCACACAGTTTTTTGACACCAATTCGTTGACACAGGTCATGGCGAGCACACCGAGCCGGGCGCGATCCACCTTGCTGCCATCACTCTGTCCATGACGCCCCCCTCCATTTGATGTCGGTGGCATTGTCCCCGTATTAAGCTGCCCATTAGAAGACGAGGATGTGGAGGAGATGAAGGCCTTGGTCTTTGTGCGCAGATCACAGCCAAAACGGGCAAAGTGGAAAATAGACGCCAGCAGGGTGGGGGTGATGCTCGTGGATAGGGGGATCCAGCTGAACAGGTGAGCCAAGCACTCCAAAACCAGACAGCAGAGCTGTTGACTCTCATTGTCCAGTGTTGCCATGGGCTGGCAGAGCAGCTTTGAATACTGGCTGCCCTGAAACAAACTGCCCAGTAATTCCACTGATGGAGTGGGGGGGGGCACACAAAATGTCCTGGTTAACACACAGCTTGGTGTTCACTCAGTATTACTACAGCATTAGCAAGTCTCTGCAGTTTATTCACTCACCACTTTCCCCTGAGGTGGGGGAAGGCGGGGGGGTGGAAGCTATGACACTGTGCTTGTCCCAGTATGTCTCCAGGATACCTGCAAAACAATTAGCCACATGAACTAAATGTTTACTACACCGACATTGGTCTGATTGTCAGGCTTGTCCGCTTTGCAGTTTCTAGCCTAATAAAGGCTTGGTAGGAAAATCAGTGATGCTGCTGGTGGGACCAGGAGGAGGAGACACAGTGTTCACAGAGTTCATCAACATGTGGCGATTGTCATGAAAATGATTCATCTTGTTACGACACCTCTGAGTGGAGAATGTTCAAATCCTTAAATTACGCCCATGCGGTCCATATTTTCACTTGAAAAAGTTCAAATGGATTTAGTGTCAATCTTTTTCCTGGTGCAGGTAGACCGGAGGAGGTTCTTCTCACCTGTCAGCAGTCCAAGCACTGTCGGTACCTGATCCAGCAGCAGTTTACGCAGCTCATCTTTCCTGGCGACACTCAAATCTTCCCGAGGACACGCAAGTTCCTCGGATGTGGTTTTCAGCATCACCAACCCTAATGGAGCCAGAGCTGGGGACTGGATCAACTGCAGGTTACGAGAGATTGTCATACAGCCACTGGTTAACAAGAGTGACGATTTACCCACAAACATTCAACACACAAAGCTCACTAAAGTGCAGCTTTAGGGTTTTACAGAATTTTGTAGTGGACTCGTGTCTCCGCTTTTTCACACTTCAGGGCTCACCTGAAGTGTGTTTGTGAAGAAATCGTGGTAGAACATCGGCCAGTCCTGGCGTCCAATGTCCACAATGACTTTGCAGAGTTTATTTCGGATGAAATACGGCACAGATTTGTGCTGTGCGAGGAGGAGTTTGGGCAAACAGCTGCGAATCTCCATCTTGTCTTGTGAGGCAACGCCGATCCACATCTTGTTCACCAGGTTCTGAAAGTCAAGGCCCACGGTTGGCAATTAGTTACAGTTCACAATGACAGATTAAACGTCTGTAAGAAGCCAAAAGAACAAACACATTAACAGCATACTGACAATGTAGTCAAATTAAATGTTTTACAGAATACATTTAAGATAAGACCTCTCATTGTTACACAGTGGAGAAAAATGATTCAGTTATTTAAAAGCAAAAAATTGCACCCAGGCACAATAGTATGTCATTGACCCAAATAGTCCACTTCTTTTCTTCCAACTTACAACTTTAACAAGACAATATGTATTTGTCAATGTATGTCACAGAATGTTCAGCTGTCATTGTGATTTGTGTGTATGGCTTTACTTCTTTTCCAAAATAAAAAAGGACCAAGATTTTACCTTTATCATATGTTCTGTGCCTAAAAAAAAAATCCTGTTTCTGTTCAAAGTACAAGAGCGTTGTATACTGTGACAACCTTCCACCTTTAGAACTTACTTCAAATACTGTGAGGCTGTACATCATCACGTACTCATTCCGAGTATTGGAGAGGAAGAACAAGCAGTGGCGCCACGCTCCAGTCTGCTGAGCAAAATTATTCAGCAGCTCCTCTACAAATAAGGAAGTAAGTACCATCAGTGAGAGGTGCATGCCGACGTAATACGTGCAAACAAAAATGTATGCACCAATGTACATAAGACAAATCATTTCACATCAAACTAATTCTAATTCTGCACAGTCACCACACAATACATATTATTTGTTGTTTCACGTACAATAAGACAGAGAAGAGTGAATAATTTAAAACTCCAACATGATGTGAAGAAGAATACATAGGACACGGTGCCAGTCATGAATTTTTAAAGACCAGACCTACCTATTTCTCTCTTTCGCTCATTGGTCGTGCAGCTGTGAAAGAACTCTGTCATCAGGCCCTCAAGGGCACGAAGTGATGCCTCCTCTGAAGCCTGGTGTATAACAGAAAAAACATCCAAACAAGTGAGGGCCTTATCTTCAACCAACCATGGATCTTTTAACATTACATCAATCACACTTAAGCCCACGTGCTTTGCAAAGCAGCTGCTCATGAACACAAACAACACTGTAATAAATGTTATGTAAATTAAAGTGCTATCTTATCTCTTTACAACGTGCCTGCTCGTCTTTGACATGCATGCCAGTGGATTGATGAAGACATTTTGTCCAGTCCTGGACATGTTCTCGCCTGCACATGTGCCAGTGTTTTACCAAATAGACACAGAAATACAGCAGTGACTTGCTGATACCTGTCAGCTTGATATGGATGAAGAGCACAATGTACCTTCCACAGCAAATCACATGTATGGAAACGCTTCCTTCAATCAATGAACATCACAATGTGTGAGAGACGTCAACTAAACCCAGATGAAGAGAATAGAGATTTAAAAAGCAGCGGCTTTGGCATGCGGGTCGGAATTCCTCAAATGAGCCACAACTTGCCGAGGCTTCACAGCCCTCTGAGGAAATAGCCACTTTGCAAGATGGGCGTCTTGTGTATCGTGAAATGGCTTAAGGAGCTGTCACATCCCCAGTCTTACCTGCCCTCACACAAACCGTTACACGATTCTAACTATCATATGGCACTGGCTTTAGGAAAATGTATTTGATTTCGCTGTTGAATCACGTCGTCCCTTCCTGTTTCGGTGTAAGAATCAACAGCCCCCATGTTAGCTATTAGCAAAGTAAGGCAGGGAGACGCCATAAACACCAAGGAAATAATGCGTGCAACGCCGTACTTACCATGTTTAGCTGGCTCAGGTGTGCTCTTCGGTTCGGTTGGTCTCGGATTAATTACAGCAAAAAGACAACGTTAAGTTACCGAGCTAGCTAAATCTGTGGCTAACATTAGCTTAGGTGTGCTGGCTAACGAAACCGCAGAGGGGGGTTGATCATGGTCTGCTCGCCGCTTCACAAATAGCAGGCAAAACTGGAGCTTACTTATCTTGCGACATTAAAACCTTTGGTGTATTTTATCCTTGCTCGAATACGGCCCGATTCCTGCTAGCAAGCACATGACAAGTAAGCAAGCTACGTGGGGTTGTTCTTCATTGTCGCTGGATTCCGTTAGCCGTTAATTTAAATATAGAAATCCTGTTCTTTGAGCAACACCTCCCGCAGCGCCCAGACAGCGGGGACATGTGCAACGCTAATTAGCTTCACTATGTCTGTGTAACCAACGTGTTTTTAAGCTACCTTGTACTGTTCTCCCTGCAGCGGGTGGCTAGCTCAATCGCTAGCCTTTCTAGAAGGATGGAGGCAGAATTGTCGTTAGCTAGGTTAGCTGTCACGTAGACATGACTCAAGTCCTCTGTCCCCCCACACAATTTCCCTTCTCCGGTTATTACTTCAAAACGCGTAATATGCACATCGAAGTTGTACCGCTGACAAATTCGTAATAACACGAATAATATGCGCCACTGTATCTGTTGTCACCCCTGTTCAAGGCGGCTCTCTGGACTCCAGCTTTCTGGTTACAGGGTTTTGCTTCGCAACTTCCTCTTCAGCTTCAGAGATCAACCAACCGAAGTCAAGCCGGCACAGTAACAGCGTCGAGCTCCGGATGTTCCTTTCAAATTATAACAAGTTTTCTACCGTGTAAAGTTCTGAGAATCGGTGCTAAAATGCAGTTGTAAATCGCTTTTAGACAAACTGTCACATTACATTTGCGTCAGATTTTTTCATGGCCATTTTTCCAAAGCTGAACAAACATGTTGCTCTTGATTTAGATTGTTTGTTCAAGGTAATCGTTTATGCCTAATTAGTTATTCATGTGTAATGAATGGAATTAATCGATTCTTCCTTATTCATTCCCTTAGATACGTCTCATAGTATTGTTGGACAAAATCCGAATGTCGAACCTTCATCACTTCTTAAATCCTTAAACGTACCCAGGATGTTTTCACATCCAGTACTGAGCTGAGATGGACAGACAATAAGACAAAGAGTCAAATTGGAATTCAAGTCTTTACTTGGATCATGCACTTAAATATGAATGTTAAATACAAATAATGTCAAATAAATATCATGATTCCAGCAAACAAATGCTTTCAGTGCTGTTATTTGTGTAGATCTGACTGGCTCCCCATATCTACATCTGTACTTATTCCAATAGACGACATGTTTCCAGCACTGTAACATAATCTAACCTACAGTCAAACTTTAAAACCACCAATAAAACAAACCTTTTGTGCACTTACAACATGGGCGAGGTAATATTAGTGTAGTGTATTATGAGGTAACAATATCATCGCGTTAAAAGATGCAGTTGAGTTTATACAAATATTGTTCAGATACCGTTACACAAGTACCTTTTTTATACAATATGGATATTGTGCAGTTTAAGCACAAGTCACAGAGAAACACAGTAGAATTTCACCTTTAAAAGAGAATTGGCAGTAACTGCAAGCTGACATAACATGTTAAATATTTCAATTGTTATCTTTTATGTACAAGACTTGTTTAGCTGCTTCCTGTGTAACATTTTATAAATGTCTTGCACTGCACTATAACCTCTGCTCCACCGTTTTGTTTTATGATCACATTTATTGTATTTTTATAGTACTTTTACTGTTTTATGTGAACCATTTTTAATTGCCCTGATGCTGAGATGTCCTACAGAAAAAAAACTTCATTTAACCAAACATACAATACTACACCTCTAATTGGAGATAACTCCCAGTTTTAAAAATCTACTGGGCAAAAAATGAGTTTTAATCCAGTGTTTAGAGGACCACTGCTAAGGACTACAGTATCTGCCCATAATGATCCCTCTGATGCAGCAATGACTAAGGAGTGTTTCAACATGTCCACTGGTCAGTTTGACAGAAACATCTAACTTAAATAGTGCATTGAATAAAAATGAGGTATGTCTGTGAAGGTTCATCATCCAGGTCATGGTAACCTGCAGTTCTGAGAACTGAAGAAACTTCTCAGAGTGGCGAAACTTCTTCAAGCACACTACAAGTTCAGTTGCCCACGAATTAATCCAGCAAGATAAAAATGAGGTATAATTTGATGCTGCCATTCTCAACGTGCAAATAACTGGCATATAGCTTCATATGGATTCTTCTTCCTTGGTTAGTTCATTGCTAAGACCCGAGTCAGTTTTATTCAGAATGTGGCATCTCTGTGCCTGCATGCTATAAGCCCAGGCTCTGTCCACACCTTGTCCCTCAACACTACAAGGTGTCCAGTCAGGGAGGGGGAATCGACCAGCTACCACTAAGGCATCATCAGGGAGCTCAGCCTGCAACTTCTCCTGCAGCAACGACAGCTAGACACACAACAGCAAAAGGAAAGGTTACTGACAATGTCAATAAAATGTTCTACAAAACAGCATGACAACCAGTACTCCTGCTGCAGCAGCGGTGCATTCTTTAAGTGGTAGATATTTAGACAGAAGGGTATTTAAGATCTTTGCTCAATACTTAACTGAACCAAATGTAAACGGTTCATTTGCATTGTGAGATATTTGACAAGAGCAAATCTCTGAAGCCACAGCAAAATCTTTTCACTGTAATATCTGCAGGTGAACCACTACTCCTAATCTTATCTGCTGAAATACTTCTATACACTACACTGAGTCTGAGACTTTAGGTCGTAGCGGTATACCTACCACACTAGGAGCTAAAAACACTGTGATATTCTTGCATTCTGTCAAGTCCACCTGTGAGACAAGGCAAAAACATTTATCTTCGACATTTTCAATCTGGTACATGTTGGAAAAATATGCCGATATTGAGACACAGTCATGTTATTATTTTTGGTGCAATTTGAAAAAAAAAGAGTCTAACTGATATCTCAGCTGCCATAACTGATGTGTGACAATCCTTCTCGAACCTTCCAGAGATCTTCCCGTCTATACGACACTTCTCCATGATGTCCTGCTCTCCATGCATGAAAGCGAGCCAAGCGAACGAGCCAGGGGTTGAGCTCGTATCCGACAGCGGGAGTGAAACCCTGCTGATAAGCCTCCAGCACCTGAAGGGTTGAAAAGGACCAAAATCAAAGACTGGTGCTTACCTGGGCAAGAAAATAGAGTCCTGAATGTTAAACTTACAATGCGTCCGTCCCCTGAACCCAAATCCACAAGATTTCCCCTCCTGCCACTCAGCAGCGTCATTACATTTCGTACTTGGGCTTTGCTAGCAGGTATGTACGGCACCTGGATATCAGACTGACTTTGAGTTTCTCAAACAGTCACATCAGTAGCACAGTACCCTACAATGGGTGGTGTGGAAATCATACCTGCAGCTTTAAAGGGACTTTACGGAAGCCAGGCTGCAGTATTCCCACCCACATGGCATATACAGCAAGTCCAGTACCGGCAGCCATCTGAGCCACATCCCAGCCACTGAGTTCCTTGGTTTTCAGCTCAGCAAAAAGCTGGTCTGGTGTATCATCGTCCATGTCTGCATACAAAGTGTAGTAGCAGCAGCAGCAGCAGCAGCACATACATGCTTAAGGACCAAGTACTACATTGTTTTTAAACAACATAACTCCATTTTAAACCAAAAGTAACATTCTGTTGTGTTTAACTCTCAGTAACAGGGGAAATAGATACCAAATTTCTGTCCTCTGTAACTGCAGGAGATTGAGATCCATTTTAACATTTCTGCTGCAAGGATATCGGCAAGTCAACATGTTTTCTCCAACACATCTTCCTACAGCCAATTCAGTACATTTTTTTTAATCCAGTACATTGGTGACAGACACTACTAGGCCTCAAATCAGTACACTTTGCACAAATCATATTTTATACGACGCATATAACAACCGTCGGCACTGCGTTGAATAATTATGTTTGGGTAGGGCACAATCAACCTACTGGTACTAGTTATTACCTCGGAGTAGTTCTGTAACAGACGGATTGTATGCAGCCGGTTGAGGGTCACGTGTAAAGGTAGCATTTTCTAAATTTTTATACACGTATTGTCTAACACTTCAAGATTAGCACATATTGATATATTGTTATACAGTTATAGAAGACAATTTGAAGGACGTGTTAATATTTACGTGACTTACAGTCGAGCTGACCGCGGGAGACGGACTCATTTAGCTGTCGGACCATTCCGCCTGTAAAATGTTCCGTCTATTCAAGCGCCGCATCACATCAGTTCCCGCGGTGTTTGTTTCGCGTTGCAATGATAAAATCAACCATTTATAACTAAAACATAATCTACTTACTCTACTGAAATTATCCCTTTATTCAGCTCTTGCTGGGCAGATCCAAGAGTCCCAGAAGAGAAACAGAATCTTGAATGATTTGCCCATTGTCTGTTGTGAATTTATGGTTTGTCACTGTGCCATCAAGCTTTGCCATTTGTCTCTTTGTAAAGTGAAGCTCAATAGACCTTATTTTTTGGGAGTAGGGTAGAATAAATAGTTATAACTATTTCTACTGTGATAAAACCATAAATGTCAATGGTCAGGCTCAATGCATTTTTTATTTATAAATCATATGTTTATATCATATCAAAACTTGTTCTTATCAAAACATTTTAAAGGCCAACACCCAACTTAAACAAATCAGAAAAAAGTCCACTTCATGAACAAACATTTGCATGAACAAATATCCGTATCAGTCACTGGCTCCATCGTCACTGATGATTCCGTGTAGGTTCGCCCAGTTTGTAACCCTTTGACGCCCTCTGTGGGCCTTGTTTTCCTGATCGCTATCAGAGCTAGAGTTCACAGAGCGCTGATATACAGAGGCTGGAGAGTCATGTTGTTCCTGGTGCGCTGAGACTCCTCTCCGCTTAGAACGACCTGAGAGATGAGCCACAAAACTGGTATTTATCAAGAGTTTCAATGCTCAATATATGAAATAGAAATACATAAATACTCTGGATTGAATAGTTATGACATTATAAACATGTTTGCAACACCAATACACCCCCACCCATGAGCAGTGGAGTCACGGCTCCTGCATCGTGCTGGTTCGTCATTGGGAACAAGAGTGTGCGCAGCAGTGATGTCAGAGCCACGGTACTGAGGTCCCTCCCAACTTAAATATATTACAACTCTTGACTTTTGCATGCAATTCCCAAACAGAAGTCCAGAAATACCTCCATGACAACTGCAACATTCACTCAGAGCTGCTGTCCAACATGACATTTGCTTTTATTTCGGTCATGAATGAATGACATAATTGATTATACAGCACCAATTATCTAAATAAAAGCAAATTTACCACACAAACACACACCTGAAAAGACATCAGTTTGGGCTGTATCGTTCCCACATTGTCGATATGTCTCTATGGTGCCAACAGCCATGAACAAAGACTTCTGTTTACCTTGTGTAACAATAATGTTGTTGACGTCAAGAGCCGCTAGTTCCTGATCTTCTTCTCTCTTCTTGCGTATGTTTTTGCATTTCTTAATAGTTGGCTGACCTATGTGACAAAGACAAGGGCAGCGTTAGTTCCTTTTTTGTTCCAACATTGAATTTTTATCCTACTGACCTTCGACACCAAGATCTTCAAGCTCCTTCTTCAGAGTAGCCACCATTGAGCGAACAGTGCGACAGCCATCCAGGAGCTTCTTGTAATTCCGCCTCACGCCACAGAGACTGATGTAGCGCTTGAGTCGCAAGACTGTTTTGTTGTCCTCCTAATTGAAGAACAAGAGATCAGACTGCGAGGAAATCTGCATTTTAGGTTTTATATCCATTTGATTGTGCCATCTGATTCAGCTCACCTTTGAAGCATTCCCTCCACCACCATTCTCTTTCTTCACACGTTTTTTCTTTACAGTGACTTTTTTTTCTGCATTTTCCTGGTCATCATCCAAAGAGGGAACTGACAACGTGTCTGGCTCCTTTTTCACCTGCTGTTTTTCTTCTGCACGTCACAACAGAACATCTTATAATAAAACAATCACTTCAATCAAATCTAAGTTCATGGACACCTGCTCACCTTTTTCACTGTCAGCCGACTCACTGCTGTTGCACGTGTCGCCTTGATTCGGCTTGGTATCTGCGTCACATTCATCCTCTTCATTACTCTCTTCTGATTTTATTCCTTTACTTGTATTGCTGCTTTTCTCTTCATTTGTTTCCTCATCTGAGGAGTTGGTACTTTTCACCTGCTGATCAACGTGTACATTTGTCTTGTGTGATTCTGTCACCTCTTCATCCCCACATTCACGTTTATTTTGCGCTTCAGCTTCAATCCCCTCCCTTCCCGTTCTGCAGTCCTCTTTATCCTCTGATTCTGTCAATGGCAACATTTTCCGGTTTACAAAAAGGGGCAACAAATCTGACCAAAACAATAAACAAACCTCACAATGTAAACATGGCCTGTGGGCTGAGAGAGATAACATCTGAAATGGAGGGGTGGGACAACCAAAAGAGTTTTGTATGGCACTACTCTTATTGGTGAACTAAAATGGCCCTTTACATAAGACTTTACAAAAGAATTGGAACATAAAATGTTGTATGTTGTTGTGTTTTCAGAAGAGTAATTTACATTACCTGATGATGAGTTTAAGTGACGACGGGATTTCTTCGATCTGGACTCAGCCTCTCCCTCACTCTCACTTGTGTCACTTTCTCTGTCTCTCTTTCTTTTGTTTTGGGTCATCTTGGTCTCTGGCTCGCTTCTATTGTTGTCATCGTCCTAAAGGGTGAAGAAATAATCAGTGAAATGACGACTCAATGCTTAGCTCACTTAAAGAGGTAAATGTGAGCTGCGTACCTGCATTTTCATCAGTTCCTCTTCAATTACTTGTTTCATTAAACATTTGGCTGATGGACTCAATGATTCACATCCCACTTGTGCCATATATCGCCGTTTCAAAATTCCAACAGTCAGCGAGCTGAAATAGGATGCAAATGAAGTTATATTTGGGCATTGATGACACTGTTTGTGACATTTCACATACATTTGAGACTTGTATTACTGCTATTTATCCGTTCATCCTTTTTTTCCCACATCTGAAGAGTTGACACTGCATTGCTATACGTAGTTAATATACGTATTTATCTTTAAAGGCTTACATCTGCTGCTGTTTGCCTCCATAGACAGAAAAATGACACCCACCAGCAGGTGTCGCTCTTGGCCTAACACAGCTAACATTAGCTAGCTTGTTAAATTTAAGTAGCTATCAATTGTTAAACGCAAAGTGGACGGACAATCTCAATGCACATTTGGTGATTGTAAATGTTGGCGTTTCTGTGGCAGTGTGGCAATGTTAACAACAACTGAACAGCTAATTTCGTCCAGTGTTGCATTGAATCGAATAATAACTTTTTTTTTTTTTTTAACTAAAGCACTCACTTGGCTGTTTCCTTCCTCTCCTCCTCTACACATACAATTTGTAATGACAAACAACTGTTACCTGAGGTCTGGCTGACCGCGAAGTTGCCCGCGCACAAACCTGCGAATCGACGCAGCCTCACTAGACATCTTTGAGGAGTTAGTTTGCGTTATGGCACCTTCTGGCGGACGTGACGCAATGGCTACCCCGCCTTTGAGATTTTTGTATGGTCCGTATAAGGAAAACGGAAAAAGAATACAGTATGCACGAAATACTACAAAACACAGTAAATATTTATCTATGGTGGATAAATTCTCTCTTTTCTTCCACAGAACAAATCATTTAATTTTTTTAACATTCATTGTTTTTCTATTAGAATTGAGGCAAAAGAAACCAAAAGACCAAAAAGCAAAACATAGTTTTTTAAAGTAATTTATTCATAACAATTATGACCAAAATTGGACGGAAGTTGTATTAGTGCACATTATCAGGTGATTTTATAAAAACAGTTTTGTTGCGTGATTACATTTGCACAAGACAGCTGTGACTGTTCTCACATCCTCTCTCGCACAGAAATGAAAAGACAAACCAAGAATTACAACTTTTACAGGGTTGGTATAAAACACAAAGCAAGAATGAAAGACAATGGCTCAGAATATGATAATATACAATCACAGAAATGGGAGACAGGTCACAGTTCTGCTTCACATTAAACTTGAATACAACTTCACAATTTAGTCATTTAGAAGTGAATTTAAAATCCCACGCGTTCTAGGGAGTGCATTATAGTCCAAAAATGTATACGAGCTTGCTCATTTGAGCATCAGTTAACACTGCGATTGCAAACAATACAAAAGTTAAATACCAACCAATAAATTAGGTTCATAAATTAATCAATAAAAACATCTGGAAGCGACAGCAGTAATAATTTAAATACAGAAAACTGAGCTGCTCAAAACAATCTCATTCATAGACAACCTCACTAAAAATGGCTACTCAGTTTTATTCCAGTGTTAACATGTCAAAGCTGAACCTAAAGGACATCTGTGCATCAGTGTAAAGCATCATCTTAGCTCGGTTCATAAGAAGGCAACAGGTATTTTACAACGGAAAAACCAAAAAAAACAGAATGAGCCTGGCACAGTGTTCCCTAAAGGTCAAACACAAAGGCAGTGCATTTCATCAACACCCACATGGACAGTAGGCGGCTGCTCTGGGATAAAAGTACCTACAGGGTGGCAGTTGGGCCACCACACCCCTGCAGTCACTTGCAGGAGTTTGCTTAACATTTGCAGAGTAATATTTATGCCACGTTCAGATTACACAGTCCAGATTATTTTATACATTTCCTGGTATAAGAGCGTGCACACTTTCGTGACACTCTTGTAAACACAAGCATTTTCACCTCTTCAATTCCAAACCAGTCATCAACCCGACATGAATCGCAATGACATCTAAAGACATGTAACGTACTAACAGTGAAGCCATTGCTATGATCAAGGACACCTCGTTCATTCTGCAGTTGACGTGAACAAACAAACTTACAAGAAGCCACTGTTGCTGCCTTCAGTCTTCACATTATTAATCCTTGTACACGGTTTGTTGGCCGTGGCCTCTTTCATCATGCATAATATGCCTCCTTACGTGGATCCGTCTCACTCGCCTGTCGCCTCCCACAGCACCCTCTTCATCCCCTAGCGATGAACCGGAGCCTCTTGCATCTAAAAGGTGCAAGCCTCCGGGACCGGATCCTCTTCCGTTCTCATAAATGAGGATATTGAGGGTTTCTTCAAAAATTCGAGCTTCAGGAAACTCAACCTAAAACATAATCACAGTTCAATGGTGATCCGTCAATAATTTACTTGTCCTGCAACATGTAAACATTCTATACCATTTAACATGGATAGGTTGGGTAACATAACAAACAAAAAACATGTCATTCAAGGTATCAACATCATCATCATCATAATGTGCTGCTTACTTTGGTCTGCTTCTTCTCTGTGGCATATACAATGGAGGTGCAGCATACTTCAGCAATCTTACGACCTTCTCCATAAAATGACCAGCAGCAAATCTCATCGCCCAGTACGTCTTTGACAAACAGGACGCGGCCATTGAACCGCAGCACAAGTTTGTCAAACAGTTCAATATTCTTTAGCAGGTTGTCATCTGAGTTGCTGGTCACAGAGAGAGAGAGAGAGAGAGTGAGAGAGAGAAAGAGAAAGAAAGAGCGCTATTCACACAAAACCCACATCCAAAAGGTGGTATAATAAGGTTAAATAGTGATGCATTTATGTATTGGTGTGAATTGGAATGACATCCAGAAGACTAACGCTTCTTTTCTCTGATATTTAAACCGCTCTGATACAAAATGACACCAACAAAGTCATCTGAAAGTGTGAGTCAACAGGGTCCTTTTCTGTGGCTGAAAACAATTCATCAGAATGGACGTTACTTCTCCTTTTTACAAATATAACCCTCTTTCTGTCTGTTCAATAAACTGGGATAAGCTGCGTAATCAACAAACACTGCATTTCACCTATTAGCAGCTATCTCTTGTCTAATTTATGTCTATTCCAACAGTTTTACCTCGTAAAATAACGTTTTAAGTTTGGATCAAGAAGAAAAGAAAATGTAGCAGGTAGCATTGGGGCAAGTAATAACGTAATATTTTATTATTTGTATGTGAAAACCATGATTTTTACCTGGTATAAGAGTACTTGTTGTTTCCTCTGTTGTTCTGCAGCTTCACTACCGGCTGTAAAAACAAGAGTGAGTAATAAACTAGAGGGAAAGAACGTTTTTACAGTTGGGGAACAGTCTTTGTACAATGTGTTTACGTAGAAACGGACCAGCTTCTAATCTAAATCAGAGAGTACTACTACTACTTGGGAAACGAAAATAATTCTCCCAGCTTCTATATCTCAGATCACAGAGCTTCAAAGGGGGCACTAAAAAACAGAAGACTGGAAAAATTATCACTATCATAAAAATAATCATATCAAAAATATTTGAAAATGAATGAATTTCCTCATTAAGATTCAGCAATAGTGTACATATGTCATTTGAATAAAATAAAATAATGGTGCCTGTCCCCCACGGCTCATTCGCCGAGTTGTGGCCCCCGCCTCCCAGTGCAGAGGCGTAGAGAGAAGATCTGCTTCTTCTGATGTCATGAAATAACATGCCAAATATGTTCTGTTCATCTTCACTTATTAAAAGTGTATAAGATCACATTCCAGCCAATGAGCAGTTTGTTACCAAACTTTAACCACTGTTTACTGATGATTTATCCCTGTTCCGATTTTAAATAAATACACAATTACAGAATATATTTTAACATAAATTGGTTCTGGCGGTGGAATTTGTCTTTTGATTTGCTCCTCTTGTTGTATAGTTATTGCCAGTGTGTTGTTATTGGAACTGAGTTCATGTTCAAATCTATTTTTAAGTTAATTGTTATATTTTCTTCTTTTTTGGGAGGGTATGGGGGGGCGTCACAAAGAAATTGAGCTTAGGGCACCCAACTGGCTAGCGGCCCTGTCAGATCTACTGTTCACCAGTGTCTGTTTGATTTACACACAGTTTACCTTTCTGCAAGTGGAAATCATCTTCTGTTCTTCCTTTGCTGAGGTGATCATAGGGATGCGGCAAACAGTCTCAAACACGTCTTTTTGTTTCTAAGGGAACACACAGCACATTAACACAATGTCTGCAAGTAACGATAATATTTTCATATCAATGATGCATCAACGATATGAGAATGAAGCTCTTGGTTACTTAAGAAATCATTTGAAATGCTAATCATGGAACGTTAAGGTCTAAAGCGTTGGAGCATCGTAAAGTTACAATGCTCCAGTTCTGTACTGACTGCAAATTTCTTTCATAAATGAACATGTGTATGTTTTAGCATTTCTGTGAAGATGTGGATGTTCCAGTTACAGAAACAGAGCCAATACCACATGTTATTAATTTACCTGCAGGGCACTGAGGCAGTGTTGGACGAGTCCCTGGACCCGGTAGAACTGGGCCTCCTTCAGGACCTCATCCAGTTCTTTGTGGTCCTCTGGAAGTGGCACTGAGCCATCACGTAGGAAGTTCAATACCAGTCCAAAATGCCGGCCACATCTATCCAAAACAACCCAACCTGCAGTAGACAAATTAAGAAAAAGAAAAAGTCTTAGCTATTTCAGTCAGGAATGTTTTCATGTACAGTATGTGATCAATCATTGATCCCCAGCGAGTTCATTTTTTTTATTTATCAGCCACTTGATTGCATTTATAACAGCATGATGAACTATAGCTCGGCCATGAATTTACAGGATAATACGACTTATAATAAAACTTATAATCATAATAAATAATAATAAAAAACAATGTTGAGGTTAACTGACATCATCAGCCATGTAATTAATTACATGAATCCTGAAATGAACTGGACAGGATTACTTCAATCAGCTGCTGTCAAGTACTGCTATCTTTAATAAATACTGACAATTTTGATGATTTTTGTAAGTAGGATTATGTATACTAAATATGATATAATAGAAAATAACAGATGTTATCACAGGAACAAATTTGCCATGTTTATAACTACTGTTACTATAAATATAGTACTATACACACATTGCATGTGAAAGTGCTGCTTCCAAAACTTTAATAAAAGTGAAACTCTACTCACCTTCTGAGTCTATGGTTACATCTGTTCCTCCATTGCAGAAGCTCTTCAGCAGACTGTCCTCCTTGCTCAATGTCTGGACGGTAGTAAAATGCAACGAGCCACCCACGTTTAATTTGACGTATTTGCTCCCGAGCAAACCACGATTTCTGTTCTCGTCTGTGGTTTGACAAGCAGACTGGGAAACAGTGGACTGGACAGAGTCTCCAGCATGACTGCTCGCTGAAGCCTCAGCAGACATGGAGCTGAAGGGTTACTTCCTGACTGCAATACAGAGCAATACAGTGACTGCAATTACACTATAAAACAAGGAATAACTGAAAACCTCTGAGAAAGATAAAACCACAACAACAACAACAACACAAAACCCAGTTAAAAGTATTTGAACCCATGGTATCATATCAATAAATTGGACTTACCACAGTTAACATCCAAGGAATTGAAAATATGGACGCTAGCTAACCTCAGACAGTTTACGTATATCACCTAGCTAGCGACGATGAGCTGGCAGCTTTATAAAACCACAGCTTACAATGCAGCTAACGTTTGACAATTCATTTTTAATGGCTGTTAGCCTAGTCGGGACGACGCGGCTAACAACGACTCGTCTAGTTAGCTTCGCCTAGTTCTAGCTTTTTGTTTCTTTCCTTTTGTGAAATGAGGAATCACAAACCAAAAATTCAAATATTTTCCGTTGGATTACATTACGATTAACAACTGGCGACAATGTGAGAAGCAAAATAGGTCACACGGAAACCAAAGCGGTGCATCTTCCGGTATTCTTCTTCTTCATCCAAAATACTGTTGAAACCCAAGAGCCGCTGCCACATACACTGTAGAATTAACAGTGTTTACTGCCCCCTATGGTTAGTACGAGTAACACATTACTTTGTGTAAGTGCATGTACGAAAACATGCCAAAGGAAGTTTAATCACAAGTGTTTTTTCCGCCTGATTTTAAAACTATAGGGTGGAAATACACATACTGTACTGTACTGTACTGTACTATATGATAGCTTAATTACTTTGGGGGGGAAAAATAGTCCCGACAAGTTGTACACTATTCAACAGACTTTATTTCCAGTTCAGCAAATAATTTTCTGCCGTCAAAAGATTCATATATGAAGCAAATAAATGCTATTGATGATACGAATTAAGTTTACAAAGCAAGAGTCTCCAAGATCCCTCATTTTGGCTCAGTGAATGAGACAACATTCACCATACAAACAATCAGTTGCAAATAAATACATAATGCATCACAGCAAACAGCCAAGTTTGTAATTTTTCATTAACATAGTGCATACAACATCACACCTGATAACAATGGTAACTGTCAATAACTATAATGATTGCAGGATTGAGCAGAAGCAATATAATTTACAATCAGTGCATGCTGTAAGCATAATGACATTCATGTCTTCACCTTTTTTTCTACGTCATGTAACAGTGGGTGGTGATGCACTCTAGAATCAGCAAAGAATAAAATAAACACTGCCTTTGTAAACATCAACAGATGAGAAACACTTAACATGAAATTATTCAACATTGTATTTTGGCACCGAATTTTCATTATATATAATGAAAATATATAGCCTCCCGACACAATGTATAAGTTTAAATATGAGGCTTATATATATTTTAGTATATATACTGTATATATATATCAACCTCAGTCAATATTAAGTCATATATTTACATTCAATGTGTGTGCGTGCATGTATGTGTGTGTCAGTGTGTGTTTCACAGAGAGACAACATGAGAAAAAGACAAAATCATATTTTCTCATGATGTAAATTAAAACATTCTTCCCTTTTAAAAGGAAAAGTTCCCAATGGAAAATGAAAAAACATTCAGTGTGTACTGTATGCTCGGGACTGTAACCCTTCATTGTGACAAATGAAATATTACCAATCCTTCTGATGTTTTGGCCTCTTTTTAAATCAACTGAAGACTTCTTGTCTTTTTCTGCCTACCAGTCTGTTCCATCTTTATTATCAATGTCTTACCCTTCATAAGGCACCAGTCCTAATCATACAGAAAGTTGGACCCACAATTGTCAAACAAACAAATCAGTGCAACAAATCACAGACTTCTTCTGCCATAAACCGACCAGAGATACAGTGATGGCACAACAGAAAGGTCATAAAAATACATGTTAGAGGAGGAGCCTTATAGTTTAAGCAATTTAATCTTTTTCTGTCTTTTAATACTGCCAAACCTTTAAATGGACACCTCATACTCCCGTGTATCCTGCAGTCAAAATAAGAGAGCAGTCATTAAAAATAATCAGGTAATATTCTGTACACCATACATCATATTTGATAAAATGGTGCGGAGGGATTTTAGTGTTCGTCTGGTATAAAACACAGAAAACACATTGTACTCACCCCAGCCTCATAAAGAGGGTTGTTGAAATCAGACTCAACTGTAATGGGGCTGTAGGAGTGTGTGTGAGAAAGAGACTTCCAGAAGAGCGGTTTCCATTCTAGTCTGCAAATGCTTTGTGTGGAAGAATAAAATGTCATGTAACCACATAATATAACCATCACATGCACATAACTGCAAATTAATACATGTATTAGGTATTAAACATGTCACATCAGCTGACTTGGGTACTTACTTTGTATAGTACATGTAAATTCCTCCGATCAGCAGGATGACCAGGATGATTGGGAGAATTATTGCCAAAGCGATGTTCTCACTCAGGATTTGATGGGACGGCTCAAATGACTGGGACACTACATTACAGTCAATAAAGAGAAGCCATGAGTCAACCAGAGGGTAATTAGCAAAGGCTGGAGACAATAAGCATTTTAGAAGTCAGTGCACCATCAAACTTATCTTGTCATGTTTATATTACATATTATATGTAACATTTTACTACGTTGCTCGGTGTAAAAGAAGCAGTGTCATTCTACACAACATCACTAGATGGCACCAAAATAAGGGTGTGAAATCCTGCACATTTCCCATTGTAAAAACATCACAGAATTGAGAAAAAATATAGACAAAATCACCCTCTAGTTTGTGATCGTCTAGAAGCTCCTCATATGCCACTGGATGGAAGTAGAATGCAAGAACATACAATGAATTCATGTAAATGCATTTGCAAACATGACACCTGAAAATTCTTGTCACTCCAAAATCATAAATGCAATGAATTAAAACCTGAACACAATGAGGTGTTGGTTCAGAACAGTGCACAAATCTCAGCTTTACCTTTGCAAAAGGGAGGTGGGCTGTTCCACTGGGATGGATGACCGGGGATGCAGCTGATAATGACCTCACCGATGAGTTCATAACCCTCATAGCAGAAGAAGCGCAGAGTTTCTCCTGCCTGGTAGCTATGCTTGTACAGCGTTTGGTAGCCATTGTCAGGGACACCAGGGTTTGGGCACGGATCATATTTTACTGCTCAGAAAGACAAACACATAGTACAGGTGTTTTTTTTTCAATGCCTCACGCGGAAAGGAGGAAAGGAAAGGGAGAAGGGAAAAGGGAAAACAAAAAAAGGACTTACAGATGCATTTTGGGCTGTGGTCACTCCATTTGGGGGTCCCAGTGTCTCGTCCATGGCAAGAGATTTGACTGGGCCCTTCCAGCTGATACCCCTGGTTACAAGAGAAACGGACCACCGTTCCAACTGCAAAACCGGCTTCTGGCCGCACAGATCGGGCGCCGTTTACCACCTCTCCTGGGTCGGGGCACTGCTGGACTGTACGGCAGCCAAACAGGAGCATGTCATTTCCTACCAGTTAGTAGATGCTACTACTGGACATCAAAAATGAACTTAACACACATAACACGATGGATGACTGAACAGTCTCTTTGCTGAGATAAACCGATTTTAGCCATCAGTCTGACATATTTAATACCTTTTTAGACCTTTATTATATCATGACTTTAGACAGATGACAGGAAACGAGGGAGAAAAAAGATCATAGCTGTAGAAACAGTCAAGTCAACTCCTCCATCTCTACATATCTCCAGGAAACAGACTATTATGTGTGTTCTAAACAGATAAAATGGCATTGTCAGGAATTTAGTCAGTAAAAAAAAAAAGCAATCAAAGCTGTGATTTGTGCAAGAGGGCCCCATTAAAACACCTTGTAACATTTTATTCATGCTAGCTTACATTTAATAAATGTCCTGTGGCAGTTGTGTCAAACATACGGCCTGTGGGCCAAAAGGGGCCCATAAGAGGGTCCAATCCGGCCACTCATCAATGGAATGTTATTAAAGACTTTTTTGATGTAATCCAGTGTATATCTATATAAAAAAGACAAATACCAAAGGACATACCGTTTTTGAAATATGTGCCATTTTGAGCGACGTGTTACTGGATTTGCTCTTCCATCGATATTCACATCCTTGAACACAACCCCCTTTTCTTCACATCCTAACCAAGATGCCTCTCGTTATGTCCAGGGACCTGTCTTACCTTTAACACAAGTGGGTGGGCTGCTGCTCCAGGAGAGGTCCCACTGACAGGTGATGATGTCAGAGCCGCTGATGTCATATCCTGGTTGGCACTGGTACGTCAGCACGCTGCCTTTCACAGGGGAAGAGTGGGACGAGCTGATCCAGCCAAACTCAATTTGAGGGAGGGTAGGACAGGTCTCATTTGGCTCCACCTCTGTACGACACAAATGCAGCAGATTTAATTTGTGCCGCTGGATTCTGAGACAGACTCATACACGGTGAAATTCGGGATTCATAGGACTCACCGCGGTAATGAATGAGGAACCCCTGACTTAAGATGAAACTGGAATCTTCTGAATCACTTTGGAACTGGATGGTGACCTCTGACCCCCCAGACACAACCTGGAAGCGCTCTCGGGTCCCCAGGTATTGACCGATCACATGGGACATAAGATCACGGCCATCGAAAACAGTCAGCACATCAGTGTGGCGGATGTTCAAGCTTTAGAGAGGAAAGCAAAGAGACGGGATATTTCAGAGGTGGCTTGTGTTTTATTAATATCCGTATTATTTATGTTCTTTGAATGAGCACATGCATTATACCATTCTGTACAAAGCTGCAGAATGAACCTTTTCTGTCTTTCAATGAATGAGTGAATGAGTATTTATTTAATAAGGATGCAACACTCCAAAAGTAACTGTGAAGAATTTGCCAGACACTCACATATGGACGTCCAGCTCAATGCGTTTCTCCTCGCTACCGTGAATCTGCCACACACAGTCCAGTCCCTTCGAGTAGCTCTGGGGCCAGTCAGGGGACAGGATGGTACCTGAGGGTTCAGTCAGATCCCCTCCGCACAGAGCTTTGAGAGCAAGAGGGAGGAGCACAACTGACATGAGGATACAGAAAACGATCAACATGGTGATGAGATAGCAACAGAAAGTCAGCAGAGAAAAGAGGCTGCAGACAGAAGGCTCTGACTCTTTTACATGCGCATTCTTTGCGTCTTTATGCACCGATGTGTTTTGGAAAAACAAACGAAAAAACAGTCAATGTTATCCGGAATATGGAACAAAAGAAGATTCAGTGTTGTTGTTGTTGAATGTTTGATTTAATGGCGCCACCAGCTGGAGCTGGTACCTTTGCAGACAGGTTCAGTGTCATTCCAGTGTGGGTTGCTGGGGTCGACGCACTCGATTGTCCCTGAGCCCTGTTCCATGACGAAGCCCGGGGAGCAGTTGAAGGTGACAGTGGTGCCCAGCTGAAAGGTGATGTCGCTGCTGCTGAAGTTTCCGTGGGGCATGTAAGGCTCCCAGCAGTGTTCATCATCAAACGCTTCAGAAAACAAACAAGAAGACACAAATGGGTTCATATTAACATTTTGTGCACGCTTTTGTACGTGCTGATCAGAAGCACATATTAAAGACATTCTGGAAAAACTCTGAGACCCAAAATCTCAGAAGTGTGAAATGCCCACAGTGTAAAAAACTAAAGTGGGCAGAAGAACAGCAGCAATTTATGGTTTTCTTTTTATTATGTATTACTGCAGGATTGTATTACATGGTACTGTGTTAGTTAAGGTACCCAATAACTCCACTTTCATTGTACGACATGTTGTTTAATGACATTAAACAACTATTCTATGCCCTTCTCTCTGTTATCCACCCTTTCAGAATCCATACCAGAGTGTCCTTGTACATACTGCACCAAAATGCGTGATGCTGTGTCATCAGTGTGTGAATATGAAAATAAAAAGTGCTTAAAGTGCCATTAAGGTAGAAACATGCAACAGCAATGCAGCCAAACTTCGTGCAGTAAGGATGTGCATCTGCTCGGGCCTTTGTGCGTCCCTGGATGGACACTAAGAAGGAAAACGAGTGCATGGAGAGTCTCGCTGCTCACCCTCGTATCTGAGCGCCAGAAGTAAAGGGATTGAAGACGAGTCGGCAGTGAGCTCCAGGTAAAGTGAGGAGCTCTCACTCAGCAACCCGTGTTCAGGGACATCGTCCAGGTCCGAGTCAAAGAGGGGTGGAGACAAGGAACTGTTTCCGCTGCGCACAACCAACCTAACACAAAGGTGTTATACGATCCATGTGTCACTGAGAAATACCTGGATGTGCTGAGATCAACATGGATCAACATATGATATACTTTGTGATATACTTTGGATGTTTTCTGAGGTTGATAAGTATTGTAAGTTGCACATCTCTGCACTAGAGCAGCTTTCCATTTTTCAAATAAAACAATATCTTGACTTCCAGGTGATGGCGATACCATGAACAAGTACACTGCTGTAATAATACATACAGTATATCTACAGTGTTCTCTCTGCATCTTCTTTATCTTTTTACATCAAAGAAACTGGTAACACAGGAACACAAGAAAACACAAACACAAACTAACTTATCGTCATCTTCATCCAATGCGATTCTTTCAAAGTGGAGGTGGAGTCGGTGTCCCTCTTTGGCTTCTATCAGCCAGTGGCAGCTCAGGTTGTTACCATTGCTGTGGTTGCTGACAGATGGAGGGGGTGGCGACAGTAACCGGCCAACTGTTGCATTACGAATCCACCCGCCGCAAGACACAGCTGAGGAGAAATAAAAATCCCATATAATCCTCTCTGAGTGCCTTGCGTTCTTGTTTACAGTATTCTATTCATTATTACCATTATATTCTTCTTATTCTTCTCATCTGTTATTTTAGTGAGCTTGTCTTAACTTTTTTTATTTTGGTCTATGTGCCATTTCATTGTCTGTTAACTTTGAATTAGCTCATGTACTATCCACAACGTGTTTTTGAAGGTTCTCAGTCCCCCAGGTCATGGTATCTTGCTGAGTAACTTCGTGGGCAACTGGACTTGTAGTTGGCTTGAAGGCGTTTCACCACTCATCCGAGAAGCTGACTAGTGGGAAGTTCTGCTGCTAAATTGGGTCGTTTGCTCACACAAAGGGGTGTGAGTTTCAGTCACCTGAGGGTCGTTAGTCCACTACACAGGTGATTGGCTCAACACAGGAGAGCAGCTCTCCTGTGTTCCTTCCAAGTCCACCTACACTTAAAGGACAAGGGTCACTACTTTAAGGATGACAATGTTCCCATTTTGGCCAAGGAAAGACCGACAGTTTGAGACTAGTCAGTTCAGAACTGAAGAAGCTTCTCGGATGAGTGGAGTCCAGTTGCCCAGCAAAGTATCCACAGCAATTTTCCTACGATGATAATTGAATCATCTATCCATCCATCTACAGTATATATCTATCAAACTTTTTACTTGACTCTTGGAGCCCGGCACAATAATCCCTCTGTGCTTGGACTGTTAAAAATAAGCGTCTTGAATCTCGAGCTACTGACCCACACACTGCGGCTCCGCCGTGCTCCAGTGTGGCTGTGTGGTGTTGACACAAGTTGACACCTCATGGCCCCGAACCTGGAAACCTGTATTGCAGTGGAAGTGTGCCTGACCTCCAGGATGGATGTCTGTCACTGTCACTCCACCGTTTGCAGGAGACAGAGGAAACGGACAGGACAGCAGAAAAGCTGAAAGAGAGACCAGAGAGTGGAAAATACTAACATCTCCTTAAAGTCTGGTCATCATTTGTGATCTTTACCATTTTCACACTGCACTGTGCTATCAAAGCAATGTGGTATTAGTACGCTAGGACAAAAATGCATATTTGTGAGTACCATAAATCAGTAAAACAGTCATCCTACGAACGAGTCATGGTTTGGAATGATATTCAAATTGAAATATATTTTTAAAATATTTGTATTATTTTATTTCATATTGTCATTAAGGGGGTAATTTACCTTGGTAGTGGAGGCTGAACACGCCGTGGTTGGTCTGTCGGAGGCTGCGATAGTGAATGTAAACCTGATTGGTTGTACTGCGGATCACCTGACCCTCTCTCATCAGCGTCTCATTGGCGAGCAGCTCCGGTCTCAAACCTCCATGGCCCATGATTGACAGAGACTCGTCTTTAGACAGATTCACCTTCCTCACCTATGGCAGAAAAAAACCCTCTCTGGATTTACTGCTCAAATAAATACATTATATTCCTATTAGTGCTTAATTTGGGCTCAATTGTACAAATCAATCATATTAAAATTACAAAATGTTTCTGTGCGGAATTTCATCTAGGTTGAAGATGACACAATAGGGTGGCATGGTGGTGCAGTGATTAGCTCTGTCGCCTCATAGCGAGAAGGTTCCTGGTTTGATTCCTAACCTGGGGGAGTAGAGTTTCTGCGTGGAGTTTGCATGCTCTCCCCATGTCTGCGTGGGCTCTCTCCAGGTACTCTGGCTTCCTCTCACCTCCAAAAGCATGCTGAGGTTTATTTGTCACTGGAATTTGCCCGTAGTTGTGAATGTGTGTGTGAATGGTTGTCTGTCCTTCGTGTGGCCCTGCAAAGAGCTGGCGACTCATCTAGGGTGTTGACAGCTGGGATGGGCTCCAGCACAACCATGACCCGTGGACACCACAGCTGATGTTCAGCTCAGTAAAATACATACACCAACTAAATCCTTATTTTATACTATGGACTGTAACACTCGACGTGAAGTAAAAATCAGGTTGACGTGTTCTTGTAAGCTTTCTATCAAGACGTGACTTGGAAGGCAAAGGATCCAACCAACCAGCAAAACGCCACCATCATCTGTCGTCAGTATTCAAATGTGAATTTAGCATTAGTTACAAAACAGCGTTTTTCAAATATCAGACAGTGGCTGAATGATGCTCATGCGTTAATAGCAGAAGACCAGTACCTGAATCTCCACACCATAACCCGCATACACAGTGATGCTGTAGGTGCATTCCAGCGGGGAAAAAGACGAAGATGATGCAGGATCCGGTGACTCGACAACATCCTCGACTGCCGACAAAGTTGTATTGCACTGGACTGTGAAAAGAAGAAATAAAGATGTATTATTATAAATATTTCATTCATTCTTTCATACATCCCTGCAGTCACAAGTGGGCATGGGAACTGTGAACCCGATGACATAAGATAAGGAGGAATGCGGAATGAATGCTGTGTTTTAAGTTATATGAAGATTAAATTTGATGTGCGGCGAGCGACAGTTAAGTTAAAAAAAGGTCAGTTTGGAAAAGGAAGCAGGAAAAAGAAGCTTAAAATGGTTATGTGCTGTATGAAAAAAGAAAACTTCCGTGGATATGTTGCCACGGTTACCTCAAACAACCTGGGCAGCGACAAGAGCATGTTTTTTCTAATTAGCTGGACCTCTATTCATCAACATAACGCCACGGGCAGTTGTGAGTAACAGTTTGTAAATTAAATTGAGGGGGAAAAAAGACAGACTTCCCTCCCATGAGAGAAGGTGATCTGTTGGATCGTTCTGCATTGAATTACTTTCCTAACCATATGAGTGACTGACACTGCTCATTGTCTCTGGGAGAATCATATTACTGACAAGGCCTTGTAAAAACAAATGGCATCTGGAGGGGAAAAAGCTCTACAGTTCGTTTGGCTGGAAATAAATAGAAACAAACAACGTAAAATGCCCGTTTTTAAAAGAGTAATAAACAAGCCCTGATCCTGAGAAATCCAAATATGTGGAAATTAAGCACTTTGGTACACCTTTGCTCAAAGGGTAGAAATTTCAGAGGCATAGGTGAGTTGACTTGAGTGATGCTCAAGTTGAAAATGTGAGGAGTTCAGACTCCTTATATCAACACTGATTAAAGACCTGACTTGATTTTGTGATATTTTATCTTTGAGAGAATTAACAAATAACATCTTTATGACCTCTGCCAAAGAATTGTTCCTCATGACTGTTTTAGTGTCCTATTCAACCATAGATGTTCCCCAGGTTTTTAAAATTGATCTGTATAGACACATGAATTTTACTGACTCCTTCACAATGCTTCACTGGTTGAAACTAGTGTCTGTGGACTTGAGCTTGTTGATAGTGTGTCAGCTTCCTGTGCTCCAGTTTGAGTCCAGCACTGTGAGGGACAGCTCACGTTAAACAGATGATTCTCAGGAAAATATATCACAATCTAGAGTAGTATAGCATAGAGCCATTTCACACACTGGATCAGTGGACGACCACTGGCCAAATAATACACTCTCCCTGATCTGGATGGTAGGTGGCTTCCAATTAACTTGTTCCAGAGATAAACACACATTTCAGGATTCCTCTGCAGCAAATGTCCCATGACAATGGACACACCTCGTTTACAGAATTCTTCTTCTGTGATTCATATTTCACTTGCATCAAAGATTTAACATGTTATTCTGACTCTGCCACTTCTTCAAAATCTGCACACATCTTTTCCTTTTTGACTTACATACGTGTTATTTGACAAGAATAAATGCTGAAGATTCTGACTGAGATTGACTTGATCAAGTGTGCAATTCCTAAGGTGTAAAACAGTATTAAATCACATGCTCCAGCATCACTTAGGACCAGATGGAAAGGGTTATAGATAGCAGCTACAGACGACCACCATGTTCACTGAATAGACACATTTGCTGCCCAGTGATTTGTATCTTCATCAGCACTCGTACTCCTTTGTGGCCACACAAATTATTTCTTCAAAGACGGAATCCTGAAATACAGAAGCACGGAGTTACGTTCCAAATACAAGGCTGCAGCATAGAAAACATTCACATTCTGTGACCAAAACAGCACTACACGATTCAACATTCGCTGTGAGCTACACAACATTAATAATGGAGACAGAATATGAATCACTGCAGCTAATTAGCAGATAGCTATGTTGACTCACTAGCTGAAAACAACAGGCATTAAGTCACTGAAACTGGTTATATATTTTACTTTTTTTAACAACAAAACAGAGAGGCAGATGGTTTTCTCTTTCAACCCAGGTAATTCATAATGTACAGTCAACAGGTGATTTTCATCATTAATATTTTAGGACTGGTTCAGGTTACCTCATTGAGATCTTCTTGTCATCGCATTCTCAGGAGGAGGCAGTGAAGAGAATTTCAAGAAGTAGTGACAGGAGGCAGAATGATTCTGTATAAGCATGTGTTATTGCAGCTGGTGCATCCAAACCCAGCCTTGAATTATTTGTTCCCACATTTTTCCCACTATCGTCCTGTCAATAAAGAAGCGAGGTCTGCATGAATCCAGGTGGTCAAGCATGTACCTGGCGTGTGAATTGTAGTTATAGTGGTCGTGGTGATCAGAGTGGTGGTCGTCTCCTCCTCCATGGGCAGCGAGGTCATGGTGTTCCTTGATCCTGGCTGACCGGCTGCAGAAGACGAGCTGAACGCTGTGGTGAGCAGTCCAGGTGACAGAACCGTAGCTGTAGACTCGGCCTGCCTCAGCCCAGGCACAGCCTGTGTCGGGTTAGTAGTAGTTCCTGCAAAGAGGTTGAATTCCGGATGTGTCATCTGGGCGCGATCACCCACATGACCCGAGCCATAAATGTGTGCTAATGTACCTGTGCCTGCAGAAGCCTGTCCTAAGTATTCCTTGCTTTGCAGGGCAGCATGGATCAAGTCACCCAGAGGGTACGAGTCTGGACTGGATGTTGGCGGTGTATCAGGCTCAGGAGTCATGAAGCTCATACCTGAAATATGATTACTGTGTTGTCACGACGAGTCTAGACCAAGACCGAGTCCACACTGACCAAACAGCACGAGACCATTTTCAAGACGATCGTGATAATTATAATAATTCAAATTATCTACAATTCAACAAATGGACTTGGAGGTCCAAAAGAAGAAAAAAAAATCCAATCCAAGATATTGAACATGTGGTCTTCAGATCAAACCCAGTCCCAAACTTGTGTGGGTAGACACAAGTAGCAAAGGTAGCAAATAAAACAACACACAGGCTCGTGATTATTAGAGAAAACAGTTACCTGAGACCAGCTGGATCATGGTGACAGACAGCATCACAGCAAGGTGAGTGACGCCCATCTTTTCACGTGATAGGAATGACCTGAGAAGGGTTAAACCAGCAGATTAGCTAATCCTGAGATCATGTAAACGGAATAGTTGCATTTTGTTTCATGTGTTCTGATCAGTGATTATCAGCTTTAAAACTCAATGGACAATCTGTGGTGTGTGAATTATCTGGTGATTCGGACAAGGATCATGTGTTTACATCACACAGGCCACAATGACTTTGCTCCGTGCAGCCTGAAAATCATCTCCATCAGCACCAGAACAATACCTGTTTAATTACTACAGCACACACACCTCAGTGATGGAGATGCAGAAGAGCATCAGAGGCACATCGCGTCTGTGATGGAAAGATAAATAATCGGGCACATCCACGGCCCCCCACACCCCCCCGCGTTTTTCTCACCCACAATCTGCAACAGCATGAAGCGCGAAAATGCGCAAAAAAAAAATGTGCATATTCATTCCATGACTGTTTCAGTCACTTCTGATATTCTGTCGCCAATGTGCCCCAAAGCATCCCTCTGTTAATCGACAGGCGTTTTCTCGGTGAAAATATCTGCCCGGCGTGCCTGAAAATGCTGGGGCTCTACGAGGCAGCAGCAGCAGCATCCCTCGCACCTCCTCGGCCCTCTTTGTGCGGGGGACCTTTTTTTTGGAGGGGGGGTGCATCCGTCTGATGAGACCATCTGTGCATCTCTGGAAGCTGCTTACCTTTGTCCTCCTCTGGCTCCTTTGCTTTCACCTGTATCCTGTTGCTTTAGGCCCCGAGAACACGGCGGGGTTGGCGCTGGTGAGGTGCCCCTGGCTGCTGACGGTGTGCTTGACGCATTCGGCGATGATGTGAGGGCATTTGCTTGTGACGGCAGAGGCTGCGCCCTCCAGTGGTTGTCGGCGGAAACTGCAAGCGACGCACAAGTGCAAGCGAAGCCCAGTGATGAGACTTCTCTATTTTGTGAGACGGTTCTTTTGGCTCGGCTCACAAAAATAGAGCCGACTCTTTTGGATCCCAAGTGGTTCCTTAGATTTTATGTTGCTTAGATTAATTTACTACCAACATGCTCAGCGTGGGTTCTCTCTGGGTACAGCCAGGTTAACTGGTGACACTAATTTGCCGTAGGTGTGAATGTGAATGGTTGTCTGTCAGTGGGTGAACCCCACCGTTCACCCACTGACAGACAACCAGCTCACACTGCGACCCTTGATAGGAGCAAGTGGAAACAAACGATCCAAATGATGCGTAAAATTGATTACGGATGTGAAAACATTCTAAAATTCTATGAAATGTTTATTATTTATCTATACACTCCAAAAATGAATGAATTATAAAATATAAAAACAAACACCCATCTCACTTAACGGTAGACAAAAGGGTCCAATCTCTTTTTGCGTGATTGTGTGTCTTATTTGCAATTATGTACAGTGAAACAACAAAACGAATTACGCAAAACAAAAACAAAACAAACCCTTGAACTGTCTATCACATTAAATGTGTCCAAACGTCACCTAGTTTTCTGTCACACATTCCAGTCGCCTTTAAAATTTTCTGCTCGCTCGTCTCCCTGTGTGTGTGTGTGTGTGTGTGTGTGTGTGTGTGTGTGTGTGTGTGTGTGTGAGTGTGTGTGTGTAACCCCTCCCAGTGCTGCTCAGCACAGACACCACCAGCATCTTGACCAGTCTCTTGCGGCTTTAACGAATGAAAACAACAACAACAACAACAACAACAAATCGGCTCCCAAATCAGGAGCCGATTCCCGTCGTTCACTTCAAGGAGCCGGTTCTTAGAACCTGTTCGTTCTGGACCGACCCATCACAAAATCCACATTTTGTTGTGAGCGCCGAAGGAGCCGCTGCTGCTGGAGCTGGAGCTGAAGTGACAGCGCTCCATCCGGGGACCAACAGAGCTCTGCAGAGTGTGTGTCCTCAGGTAAAGACCAGCATGTTCCCCACCGCTGCATGAGGAAGCTCTTTTTTTGTGTTGTTTTTTTTGGTATAAGGGCGGATGTTTTTGCGGCAGCACTGATGGGCTGTGAGGTTCTGGCGCAGAGCAACAAACAAATGGCGAGTGCATGAATGAACGCGATCCATCGAGCAGTGAGTCTTCACTGAGGATGATGGAACTGATGCAGGACACGTATCTATGGCAAGAAGAAGAGTCTGGGGTAGAGCTCTCCCACCATAAACACGCACGCGCGCGCACACAGTCGTGTTTTACACCGTCAGAAGACATTACAACGGACGTTCACAGAAGCCACAACCATAATAATCAACCCTCTGCATGATTTGAAAGGGTTGGGGTGGGGGT
>CAAKHB010003714.1:7007-25277 GCA_901007665.1 Aeoliscus strigatus
CGGCCGCAGTGCGCATGCGCGTACGGCGGCGGCGACGCACAAGGGAGCGTTCACGTCAGGTGTTTGAACTGCAACCTGACACTTACACCACAAACACACACACACACGGGAGCTTGGAATCTTGTAATTACACTAGTTATGTAATAATAACCATAATAAAAATAAAGGTTGGATGATTGAATAATAATAATAATAATAATAATAATAATAATAATAATAATAATAATAATAATAATAATAATAATAATAATAATAATAATAATAATAATAATAATAATAATAATCCTATCATTGGTAATACATAATAAACTAGAAAATCACTCCTTGAGCTATTTGGGCCGCATGTTGACAAACCACTTTGGCAAATTCCCCAAAAGTTTAGATATGTAGTGTTTGGTGGGCCTGAAATCACCTTTTTCCTTTACTTCCTTTGGAATGTCCTTCATGTCTGATGGGAACATTTGTGGACTGGTCCCATCATGATCCACACTATTGGAATAATATCTTTTATGGCGCTGGAGTGAACATTTTGGCCACACCAACAATTTCTTCTTCTCGATTTTCTAAAATCGGACCCACCTAAAAATATATTTTATTTACATAGTGATTTTGGGGGTCATCAAAGACGCTAACAGTTAAAAACAGCATTTAAGAAAACATACGCAAGTAAACAGACATAAAGACAGAGCGGAGGACGTGGAAGGTGATGAGGATTCCAGGTGGATTCCAGGTGGAGCAGGCAGAGTGGAGGTTCTGAGTCAGCAGATCACTCACTCTCAGATGTAAAACCACAATGAACATATTCCCCATGGTCTGAATCTACGACCTAGGTACCAGGAACTACAAAAGACCTCAGAGAGCGCCGACCTGCACTGATCAGCTCATTTCACCCAATATCATCATCCTTCATTTACTTGATCTACTCGAATAAATTCACTTATCATCAAAACATCACTTTGTCACCAAGAGTCAAATAGCTATTAGAAAATCATTAGACACCTTGTTACCCATATCGTGACCTCTGACCTCTACTTTTTTTCTTTTTGTCGTTCCTTTTTTTATTTCAATAGTAAAACTAAAACCAACCCTCTGTCCCTGGCTGGGCTCCACCCCCGACCTTCGTGTTAACAGTGGACAGGAGATGCCCCTATGCTAACAGACCAACAGATACATACCTCCACAAAGGAGGTAAACAAATATTTCTTACAGACATAAGAATAAAAGAAAGTGTGACACGTGACAAATGTGATTCCAGTGTTTTGTTTTAATCAGGACACCAAATAATAGTACAGTGCAACTTGCAGTGTTCCTGTCGCCTCCATGAACAAAACATGACGGATAAAACATAGTAACGTTAAGACAGAGGCTCAAGAACCCAGAACAAATGACGTCATGTTTTGGGATTGTAGAGCAGCAGGAACGTTGTGGGAACAAACATTGGCGGTGGCGTCCACCTCCTTCCTCTCTAATGAAAACGGCAACGCTCATCTACAGACACTTGGAAGAATCTGATACCTGAAAGGCTTCGAAAACACACGAGTGGACTTACAAACGACTAGAGCACCACATTCTTTCCCACGCAAAAAACACACACTCATCGACCTGATAAAGTCAAAGAAGTAAAAATATAAAGGAGATTTACAGCAGATGGTTCAAGACACGGCGTCAGCACATTCCCTGACCAGAGAGCTGGTCAAATATCAAGTAGACAGGTCAGAGTGACCAGCGCAGTCGGTGTGGACGTCGCTCTTCACCTCAGCAAAGCTCTCGTTAGCTTCAAATACCCACGCCGGTCCACGGAGTTGGCGTTTGCCCTGCTGCAGCCGCTCCACCAGCAGGACCAAAGCGTCCTTGTCTGCCCCCTGCAGGTGACTGTCCACTCACAAAAAGACAAACTCATCGCTGCTCCTCCTGTCGGTGGTGCTGCCTGCGTTGCCGGGCGGCAGGATGTGGGCCGCAGAGCCGCCATGACTGCTGCTGTGACCCTCCAGTCCGTAGTCTTGACCCCGGCCGTCCACGAAGGTGAAAATGGGATACTTCTCCACGGATGACGCCAGGGCCTGTGGGGACGACAGAGGTCGGTCGACCTTCTGACCCTGACTGGAACACAACCAACGAGTGACTCACCAGAGTAACAGCAGAACACAGAGACTCAAAGTCCTTCTTGTTCTTGGCGTAGAAGCCGATGGTACAGCTGGGGTCCATGCGGTTGAAGGGCATCTTCTTGGGAGAGCTACAGTGGAAGGACTGGACAGACGGACACGCTCTTAAAGGCCAATCGTGTTCAACAACTGGGCAAAGACGTTGAAGTGAACTGACGTGTGAAGAGATGAAAGCCACGCCCACACGGAGTCGACTGCAGGTGGAGCATTGGGGGTTTTATCTTTGGACCTCTGGGTGTTCTGGAAACCGAATCTGATCATTTTTGGTCCCAGAGTGAATAAATGTGAAGACGATGGTGTTTCTCCTGCATGTGTCCAACCTATCATCTTTCCTGAGCTGATGATGTCATAGCTCTGCATCTCCTTAGCCTCATGCGAACTGGCTAACAACAACAACAACAACAATGGCGTCTCACTGTGTTGTGTTGTTGTGATGTGTCTGTTCACATTCTCCTCCTCCTTCTTCTTCCTGTGTTTGTTTCTGTCACATGCTCCATGTCTTCTTGTCTGTGAGTGTGTATTTCTGTGGCAGTGTTACAGCTCCACCTACTTGTCTGGAGGACAAACTACAGCATATCCATTGGATTTGTGTGGACGGAAACGTTTTTGAACCCTGTTCTGTTTCCGTCTCTGTGTGGACGTGGCCTGAGACAAAAGTGATGTGACCGACCTCAGCAGAGAAGTTTGTTTGTGTGACGTCCACCACAGGTTGGCAGTAGTGAGGGTCCAGATACAGCAGCTGATCATCTGACACACAGAAAACACTCAATTCACCTTTTTCTTCTTCCTCTAATATTAATGTCTCAATCTCGAGAGCATTTTTCAAATACAACTTGACACAAAGTACTTAACCTCGGCAGTGGAGTAAAAAATGACCACGGACTACAGCTTAAGAAGCTACTTATAGTGGATCGGAACAGGAAAGAAAAAAGCTATTTAACACACTAAAGTGGTGAAGAAGAGGACATGAAGGAAGTCAAACAATGGGAATAAAGGAAATGTTTGTCTTTCAAAAGTTTCAACCTTATATTTCCTTCAGTTATAATCCTTCTAATTGTATTAAAAGTAAAGTCTCCTGCTGAGAAGTGTCAGGAGAGTGATGACGTGGTGCATTCAAAGACAAACTCACACATCAACTGTAAAACGGGTCACTTTGACCCTGACAGAACATCCAGTGACACCACTGACAAGTAGACACAGCTCCTTCAGGTTCCGTCGTCGTCTTCTCACCTTGGAAGCCGATGAAGTAGAGCGAATGTTTTGGTTTGCCTCCAATGATCCCGATACAACACTCCAGCTTCAGGATGTTCTGGACACAGACAAAACGGTCCCCAAATTAGATGACTGCTTCAACTCCACTGCTACGATGGCGCTAGCATACTTTGGAGTACCGTGATTACACAACCAGAAAAATCAAACGGTTCCTGAAAGCTGACAAGTATCACTGGGTTCCTCTGCCTGGAGTGAAGGAGGAGCTACAACTAGGAGGAAAACCGCATGGAACAGTCGTGTAATTACTGTACTCCAACGTATGCTGGCGTGGATGTGTTGGCAGCGGAGTTAAAGAACGCCTTCTGACCTTGACACATTCGATGTAGGAGGGGTTGAGCGCTTCCCCTCCCAGCCGAACCGGTACCAGTATGACCACCGACTTCCAGGTTTGGCTGGACGGGTCGGGGGGGGTGTGGCTTAGTGACAGCTCACACAGATGTACGATGTCCTCCTTGTACACTGGAAGGCACAGAGACATGATGAAGGTCACGTGAATTGGACGTTGAAACTGAGGTCCGACTGCTGGACTGAACTCACCTGTGCAGTCCTGAGCCACGTACACGGCCAGGTTGTGGACGACAGAGGTTTTGGCCACCGCTTTCCTGAAAAACATCAACAAATATGAACAACACATGTTAGAAACCAATCAGTCTATTTATATATAACACTTTTCATACAAAAGGAATGAGACACAAACTCAAAAAAATAGAAGAACCTCCTGAGATCAAGTAAAGTCTGTCAAAGTATGGAGTTAAAGGGAACATCAGTTAAATAATAAGATGGGGCTGTCAAAGGTAAAATGATTGTAAAAACTGACAATAGTCTGTAGAACGGTGATGAAATTATATGAGACACAAACTGACAGTCTGTGAAAAGGTACTACAATTGTGTGTAAATCTGACTAAAATATGTGAAAATATAACTACGTAAATACAAAGCATGAGGTTGATTATAATGACAATGACATAAAACTGAAAAATGACAAAGACACTCACCGCAGTATGTGTGCTACTATCGAAGGGCCGTACCAGTCACCAGCTTTCTTCCCTGAACTTCTGCCGATTCCCACCAGCTGGTGAACCCCAAAGGGTGCTGGAGGTTGATCCCCAAACCAGGTCAGCAGCTTGCGGTGGACGGGCTCCGCTTGTCTGTCTCTGGAGCAGTCGGGCCTCTTCCTCAGGCTGGATTTGGACGTCTCGGTTGGCGGGGTCTTTTCAGACGAGTCGGGTCCTCGCAGAGACCCAAAGGAGGGGATGGGGATTCCCCCGGCGCGCGCTGGGGACCGCAATCGGAACACCTCCAGGTCCACGTCGGTCAGCTGCTGAGCGTCTGGCCACGACCAATCTGCATCCAACGCGGGAAGAAAACACGTCATCCAGCAACTGATGACACATCAGCTGCAGGCAAACGTCTGCACAGCTGCTTTCACTTTTCAAACAGAGAGCTTTCAATAGTAAAACAAAAGAATCACAGAGGTAAAACCAATAAAGGAAAGAAGGAGGTGAATAAATCTAACAATGGTAGAAATCAAATCAAGGACAAGAGTGTGAGAAAGTAACACAGGCTAAATCGGGAGAAAATGGAATTAGAAAAATAAACTGCATTTAACCCTTTAACACTGTCAGTATCCCCTGCGCTACATTAGCATTAGCATAAGTTGGAGCAGTGCAATTACGGCGCCATGAGAAAACCTACTACAGTTCCTCTACCTGGATGGAGGAGAAGCTAGGAGAAGGAGAAAACATCCTTTGGTTCCTGAAAGGTGACAACAGCCATGTTGCTGTCATTACGGTAATCCCAGTCACTCTGATGCTGGAAGCTGGTGAGCCATTACCGTAATGACCTCGCTCCGTCTCAGCTGTCAGGAACCAGGCCGACGTTTTCTTTTTCTTTTATTACCGAAGGTGAAATGAACATCGATATCTTTTGGGTCGTCAGTCACTCTGTGAAATGTGGGCCTTTATCTGACGTGTTTGCCAAAGTGTCTCATTTAATAACACCACATCTGCTTCCTGTGTGACAGTGAAGTACAAAACACTCAGGTAACCAACATAGGTACGATACAATACAGTACAATTTGGCCTTTTTCAGTCTATGTTTTCTGAGTGCAAATAGTTCCGTAAATACGGTACCCCAAAGTATGCTAGCACGAATGTATTTGCCGCGCAACCGTCTGTATTAAAGTGTTAAGATACACATGAGCTTTGCCAAAAAAATAAAAGCTGTTTTTTTTCTTTCCTTTTTGTACTTTTGGAATGTGCCTCTCCCTGTTTGTGAAAATGATAAAAAAGTTGAAACCTAAAAATGAAACGTGTGCAGCAAACAGGCACCGACCTCTGGGCATCAAGTGGACCAAGAGGCCCTGCGCTAACAGCATCTGTCCGCTGCGCAGCATGCAGCCCCACCCACAGTCGGTGGTCCAGGTGGAGCCCTCCAGCTGGGGGAACTCCCTCCTGTAGGTCAGCCATACCCGCGACACAAAGGCCAGACGGAAGCGCTCCACTTGCTCTGATAGTGTGAAAAGACAAGGGAAGAGGAGAGCGGTTGTTGGAGAAGACATCAGAACCACCTGACTGCCTCCGTTCACCTTCACTGTTGAGCAGGTAGGAATGTCCCAGGACAGTGACTGGTGACGACTTGTTGAAGGAGGTTTTCGATTTAACCGTCCAACCTGCAGACAAGAAAGCAGGAAGAGCATTGAACATGTTGACAGTGTAAACCATCCTAAATGCTGGGTGACTAGTTAGGAAACGCATTCTTCAACATAAAAGCCCTGAAATATCGACCAACCATATTTCACATTGTTCCACGCAGACATCAGCTTCGCCTTCAGTTTGTCTATTTCCTCCGGTTCGCTGGCTGCTTCTCTGCTGGGATCAGGCGTCTGAGCGCCTCTAAGGCCGAAGCCCTGCTGGTCTGCCGGCTGCGGTCTGCGGCTCTCCACCAGCTCGCTCTGCATCGCTCCTCCGACGTACTGCGCAGCACTGGGGGAGACGGAGTTCATGGCTCTCTGGGCGATGGCAGCTTGACTCTGCTGCTCCTCATAGCAACACACACCTGAGGCGTCTGGGAGAGGAGGGAGACGTTAACTACTGGAGGCCATGACGTCTGTTCCCAGTCACTCAGCGGCTGGAAATACAGTGAAGCTAAAGCGTGTTACTCTGTCAATAATCGAAACCAAAGTCACTTCTGCAAATATAACTTAGGACCTGACCTTCTTTGAAATGAGCAACAGACGAGACAAAACTATCCAGTTTTACTATGAGAGTGAGTGTGCACTAACTTCACACTCACCTTTTTAGCCTGGCTTTTGATTCCATTGTATTCATAGGTTTTCTATTACATCCTATGCTTTTATTCATAATTTTGTTTACTTTCTTCATCTGTTTGTGTTTTTTAGCCCATTTTCTGTATTCTTGTTAAGTGCTTGCTACATTTTTAGTTCTGGTTTGAATTTAAATTTTATTATTTTTTTTAAACATCTTTTCATAATTACTCCTCCTGTTATTACCTTTATCATTTTGAACTGAACGTCAGAATTTAGTTTAATCTGATGAATAACTTTGAGCTCCTTTTATTTCTTTCTTTAGTTGGTTTTATCCAGTCTCTGGTGTTTCCTCACTGCAAACTGCTGACAGTAAGATGGCGCTCACATGTGTGATGTGCATGCGTGCATATACTGTAGATGGCTGTGTGTGTGTGTGTGTGTAGAATTTCACTTCTGCTTTATTTTGCTTGCTTTTTTTTTACATTTTGTGTGTGCATTTACGTTGTATGAAAAGTGCTATAGAAACAAAGTCTGAGTGATTCATTGACTGGATGAACTCCAGGCTGCAACACAAGTCCTCACTTCCTCCTCAGCAGTGCAAATATCTGCATGCACATTTTCAAAGAAAACACCAAGTGATGAATAATGTCCCAAAACAATCTGCCGTCAGCTGAAATGCACAAGGAAGGAAAAGCCCCGGTAAATTTCCCAGCCCATCCAGTTTCGACAAGGAAGTGTGTCTGTGTGTGTAGTCACTCATTACAATGAGCAAAGCCTTTCTGTGAGGAACAACCATGTGATTAGCATTTGACAGCACAGTTCAACTGCCTCCCCGCTCGCTGACGCAGATAATTCAGTCACCAGACTTATGAGACTTCCCAGAGGGGGTCAAAGATGCAGCATCTCCTACTACTGCTACATCTGTGTCATATACATTAGGGAACAATAAGAAAACAATGTAATTTGTATTTCATACAGGACAAAAAGACTGAATGAAATAACAATGAACAAATCTGTAAAAACGTCTGTTATATGTGTTACTTGGACTTGTGACGTTATATTTTAAAAAAGACTAACAAGAGAAGAAGATAAACAGGATGGTCGTTTCCACGCCGACAGTTTGAACTTAACTAGGTTTGAATTAAACATTAACTGATCTGTAATACAGAAGATCATTAATCAGCACTGAGGGCTGAGAAGTTAAACATCATTTACTAAGTTGTATCCTGCAGCTCTCCACAGTTGACCTTATCCAGTTGGTCGTAACAGCACTTTTTCATTTACAACACACTTGGAGAGTTGCTTGTGTTTATTGCATAAAATGAATCATATTGTCAATCCTAATATTAAATCTCCATTATCGAATGATGGTTTTATGAACGTACAGAAAAGGAAGCTGCACTGTTTGTGTGAACTAAAAAGGTTCCCCAGCCATCACTGACCTGCTGTAATCGAACATCGTTCACCGCCTTGAAGAAGCTTCACTCATTTTCACCGTTTTTAACCACCGATTAGCGCAGCTAGCTGGAACTAGCTAACTTAGCTCCTCCGCTAGCCGCCGGTGTCGTTAGCCTGGTAGCGGTCAACCTCCGGACGAAACAACGATATTTCTTACGACTTCTCACACAAACTCAGATTCTCTGAGTGTTTATGTGAATTCCTCCATCCCTCGAACAAGGAAATTTGCTCTCACAGCGACGCAAAGATACATTTCAGTGTATGGCCGGTTTCTTGCGCTGAGCAAACGGACCTCCTGTCATTTCCTGCCACACTGTGATTGGTCAGAGTAAACACCGAGGAAGCGGATTGGATGATTTTTAATAAGCATGTCTCCTATTGGCTAAGACCACCTCTTCCAGTTATGTAATGTGTAAACAGGCTGCTTATGCTATCACCTGGAATGGAAAATGCATTGTTTGAACATTACATGATCAAAAGTAGTAAATAGTAATAGTAATAGTAGTGAATACCTACTATTTACTACTTACTTCGCTTGACATCTCAAACTGAAACTGACACTAAAGTAATGGGAAATAGTGTTTTGATCTTTTGTATCATTAAATATACATGTGAATAAGTATCACTAGCCGTCTCTCTATACACTTTAATAACAATAATAATCATAATAATCACAATAATATAATAATCGTTGTTGTTGTTGTTATTGTTATTATTATTATAAATGCATTTTCTCATGAACATTCTCACTACTAGAACTGTCTTTGCTGTCTGGACAAATCTTGGTGAAACTTTATCCCAAATGAATATGATGTCACAATGCCACTGGATTTTCCATGTTTGAGTGTCAGTTGCACAAATTTTTAAATACAATACATTAGAAAGGGTTCACATGGAATTATTGTGATAATGTGAGCAATGCTACAGGAAAGTAATTGAAGAGGGAGAACGATTGGGAACAAATCTCTGAATTTTATTCCACTCACTGCACTTCAGGTGTCTGCATTTATTCACATCTATCACAACAAAAAATCCCAAATGGTACAAATGAATACATTTTCAGTGAACAGAGAAACATGGAATGTTTTTCCCCCCTCCTAATAATGTTTTCTGTATTTGTTGAATTTTTTTCTTCAACGAAACATACAATACCAATTAACTGATTTTTTTTCCTTCCAAATATAGTGCATTTGTACGACTGTCTCTGTTAACCACAAAAGGAAAAACAAGACTAATGCTCAAACGTGTGACACCTAGCATCGACACCACTGTGTGGGAAAAGGCCTGAAAGTGGGTAATGAGATCTGTGTAAGATTAGTTTACAGTTAATATTCAGACTGATGGTGAGTAGAGCTGACCTGACCAATCCTTAAGTACATCAAGATACATATAGATATAGAAAAAAACCCAAAACTCATTGCTGTTGGTCCAGTATATAAGACGATATTTATAAATGTTACATCCTATTCCAGAGGATAACAGTCAGGTGAGGATCATGAGGGAGGTGTTTCAAGTGTTGGTTTGAGAATTACTGCAGATATTATGACGCGTAAATGCATATTCAGCGACTCGATGGCAAACGGTGTCAACTCTGCTCTGTGTCCTGGCTACACTTTGTGGATGAAGGTTACGTGGGGTCAGAGTCCAGACCACTGGAGGGCAGAAGAGTAGCACGTCTGATAACCGACGGACTGATGGATTTACTGCATGAGACTTTACTGCCGTTTTTGGACTAAAGGGTGTAAAATGAGGAATACACCAGGACACATCGGGTGAGGATGGATTAGAACTGGATCTTTGTCAGAGCTGGAACGTGTTCTAATCCATTTATTTTTCATTAAAGAACATTTGAACATAAACATGATTACTGCCGATGACTAGAATATTTACCAGCTGTAGCAATGACCCCCTTCAGCTCGTACACTCACTAAGTTTCCTGCCTGGTGAATTTTTACACGAGCTGTAGTTGGTGAACCATTTTTTTTCTTTACACTTACACCGGATGGAAGTATCTGTTAATAAGTATATGTGTTTAACCCCACGGTCGCACAGAAAGTGACACTTAACGTCAAGGCTGGACTGAATAATTTTATGCACACGGCTAAATGACTGGCGGCAGATTATTTCTACTAGAGGGCTACTGAGGGATGAGTGAGATCACGTCATCAGGAGGTTCGACAGCGAAATGTGAGCATATTCAACCGAAACACAGTCACGTCACCTTGTTTTCACTGTTTGTTCTGCTGAGCCCTTTGATAAATGCCTTTCTGTACGCTACATCCACCACTGCCTGCTTCCCTGGTTTATCTCCAATAAACAGTTTGTTTGCTCGTGTGCTTCAATCGTACATCTTTAAGTCCCCGTATCACAGCTTGTTGGTGGTTTTGTGTGTATACTGCAAACATATGATAATACTATATGCACACAACTTTTGTGTACCCGAACCAAAGTAATCAGTTCATTCCCTCCACGCAGGAGATGGTGAACACTTCTTCAGTGTGGAGTGTTTTTGGACCCTCGCTGGCTGCTGATTATCTCCCATGTGAGTTTTGCTGACTCGACTGCATTACGTGTCATTATACACTGCAAAAATTCAAATCTTACCACGAATATTTGTCTTTCAGGTCAAAATCTCTTTACACTTAAAATAACACACAATATCTTATTTCTTTATTACAAGCAAGAAAATCTTTCTCCACTGGCAGATTGTTCTGTTTATTTCAAGTGAGTATTTGCTTGAGACAAGTGATTCTTGTCTAAAAATAAGTTACTTTTTTCAGGTCATATGTCCTGAAGAGATTTTCGGACTAGAAATGAGACATTTTGATGAGATACTTCTCATCAAAATGTCTAGTCTCTAGTTTGAACATTTGTCTTGACAAATATTAGACAAATATTCTTAGTAAGATTCTGAGTTTTTCAAGTTTATGACGTTTCTGAAAAGACATGTGTGCTCTCCATCCGTCAGTCTGTTGCTGGACAACACTCATCATTTGGTGGACCACAGGGGTATGTATGGGTTCTAATGCTGAAGTGTGTGTGTGTGTGTGTGTGTGAGTGTGTGTTAGTGCAGCAGCGTCAGACTGAAGCAGAGGGGTGAGAGGGGCTGTGGGAGCCTCCTGTGAGAGGGAGATAAGCTCTGAGCCTGAGCTCTGTCAACCCTGCTTTCCTTTGCAGCAGGACACAGCCTTCAAGAACCAGAAATAGACCCAAGGTGGCTACACACACACACACACACACACACACACACACACGCCTCTGACACTGACGTCGTGCTGTCAAATGCTGCAGGGTGAATAAATGAGCTTTGCTTACTCACTGTAACTGGACTGATGCTGCGTGTCATTCGGTGTTTGATGCAAACCACCAGGTTTGAGCTGCGCTGACAGACAAAAGTAGGTTTGGTATTCACAGTATTCAGCATGTTTTGATCGGTAAAGCACTTTTAGACCTTCTTGCACCTACTAAACATGTACAGTACATATTATATGACATGCATCCACGTAGACCCACACACATGTACTTCTGATAAAGTGTTCCACATGACAGTAAGAATCGTCTTATTAAATCATTTATAATATAAAATCAAAAAGCGAATGCTTCTTAACAGTAGATTCTTTCAATCCTGCCTTAAATTAGAATCAGTCCATGGTCAGAATCAATAAATAACATTTGATATACTATGAAACTGGAATGTACAATGTTTTTAAGTGCTTTACTCCTGTTGCATGGTTCTTCCAAAAAAAAGGCATTTTTTTTCTTCTTCCCTCCACAGAGTCACATCTTCGGCAGGCTGCTACCTGCAGCTTTCTCCAGTGGCGAAGCAGCGGGGCTCTGGGTCACTGCCGCGGCTGCAGCGCCCCCTCTGGCGCCCGCAGGCATGTCAGACCGCCCCGCTGCCCCCGCCTGCTTCTCCTCTGCCACCTTGGCCTGCTGCTCTTTGCTCTTGGACCCCTCCTGGGAGCCCAGCTTGATCGGCCCCAGGACGTTCTTGGCCACGGTGGTCAGCTGGCTGACGAAGCTCGTCTTGTCTCCGGGGGAGACGGGGCGCGACTTACAGAGGGAAGGTCCGCAGAGGGAGGGGGTGACGGCGGTCGGGGAGGGAGAAGGAGAAGGCGAATGCTCCTCCACCACCTCTAGGCGACATTTGTCTTCCCAGTCCAGGGTTCCTCGGTAGCAGTTGACGGGCCCCAGCCCCTGTCTGACTTTGCCCAGGGACAGTGGCTGCCCGTGGGGGGGGGCAACAGGAGCGAGAACCCGCATAGGGAGTTTGGGGCTTTTGGAGCCAAAGTCTTGAGTCCTTGATTCGCCGCTCTCGGCTCCGGATTTCCTCAAACCGTCGCCCAAACCTGCCGGTTTGAAGGTCTTACTGAGATGACTCGCCGTCGTGTTGCTGCCGATGCATTTGTCCGGAGCGGCTGCCGACGTGCAGGCGAACCCCCCGTGAGCGCTCTTGCTGGGTTCAGTTCGACCTGGGAGCTGCTGCTCCTGCGGGGTTTTACCTTTGGCCGACTTCGGCTCCAGTTTGTCCGCTAACTCTGCTGGACTTTGTGCGACGTTCTCGGACTTCTTCTCGCCTTCTAGACAGCCTGTCTTTTTGGTGGGGGTCCAGGGAGTTGTCGCTTTGGCGGTTTCCACACCTCCTCTTGAGCTTTGGCCGCCCTGTGAGCCCGACGGCAGCTGACCCGTGTGAGGTTTCCTCATTAAGGGCGACTGAGAAGCTCCAACCCGACTTAACCTCTCCAGGACGGTCCCGGTTTCAGTGTCCCTCTCTTTCTCCCTTCCCCTCTCCCTCTCTTCCCTCTCTCGGCCAGCCAGCAGCGTTTCCCTGCTGAGCGGTGACTCCTGCCTCCCCAGCCTCCTCACGGGCTTCAGCACACGGGTTTCCAGGGTCGTGGCGGATGAGGAACAAGGCAGCGGTGGAGGATTGGGAGGCAGGTTCTCCCCGTCTGTCTCCAACAGGCTCTGGAGCCCGAGTTCGCAGAGGAACGCGTCCTTCCGATACTCGGAGTGCTGCACCTCCAGGCTGTGCTTCCTCAGCGGGCCCCCCAGACCTCCCGTGGAACTGGACTGGGTCAGCGGTGAACCCAGCTTCTCTGCCGACTGCACCCGCTTCAGAAGAGGCGACCGCGGGGGCTCAGCGCTCTTGGGCCGCGGACGGACCACCGGGGGCGAGGAGTGGAGCTTCACCGGGAAGGACTGGGTGGTGTTCGAGCTTCCGATCGTGTGTCCGGGCAAGGGGGGCGGCGAGGACTGCGTGGGGGAGGGTGTGTGGGCCAGTGGAGATAAAGGGATGTTGCCGGCGGATTTGCAGCGGGCGGAGCGATACTGACGGTGGAGTTTAGGGGAGAGGCCGTGGAGGGAGCTGGGCCTCATGTGCTGAGACGGAGCCGGGGAGTTGGGGGTGCTGGAGGCTGGAGAGCTGCTCTGGGATGAAGCACCTGCAGGGACCAGGAGAGCCGTCACATACATACGAGCGCTGGCAGACGACTCACTGAGAGGTGACCTATTTCTGTTCAAATTGTATTAAAACACATGCAGTTGTTTGTTTATTCAGTAGGAACAAGCTATGAAGTATTTGGGGTCTATTATGGTCGCGAAGTGTCTTTTACCCTTTAACACTGATGGTATCACTGCTGATGATACATTTGCACTAGCATACGTTGGAGTACCACAGTTACACAACTATTTATAAAACGTCATACAGCTCCTGAGAGGTGCTCCTGCCTGGTGTGAAGAAGGAGCTAGGAGAAGGAGAAAACGTCAATTGTTTCCTGAAAACAGCCATGTAGCTGTCATTACGGTAATATTACGGTACTCCCATTTGCTCTGTTGCTGGAAGCTGACGAGTGATTACCGTAATGACAGCCAACTTGACTGTGAAGTGCAACCACTCAACTTTCACAAACTGATTTCTGAGTTTTGTCCACCTCCTACATCCTTCTTCACACCAGTCCCCCAGTAGACGTTACAGGTAATATGAAATGATATGGGTAATATGCAACTTACCTGCGTTGTTGTTTGTAATGTGCAAAGCTACTACATTTAGCTAGCTAGCTAACTAACGTTATCAACATTATCAAAGCTAGCTTCCAATCTAGCTAGCTAGTTAAAATAGCTAAAATACTTCGCTGGCTAACAATCCGTTAGCTAGTACAAACCATACCCTAACTTTAACCCATAAAACCCCGAAGGACAGGCTGTTTGCAAACTACCCATGCTTTTGGGTTACATGAAAATAACCTGGGTAATTTGCATTTTTTTTGCAGTTTTTTCAAATTACCTGTAACATACGTTACCTGTAACGGGGGCTATTAATGTCTGAATGTGTACATTGAAAAAGAAATACAAAAATATGAAAGACAAAATAAACGTGTGTCATTTGAGACCCTCTGCTCAGTGTCCTACCCAGGTAGGAGGGCTCCGGGGTGGAGCGATAGCCCTGTGTGGGCGAGCGGGCTGACAGGCTGTGGGTCGGGGAACCAGGGAGACTCTCACTGGACGACAGAGAGCGATTGAGGGAGGACAAGCTGCGGCTGGTGTGGAGGAGGTTGGACTGCTTGGTGATCTTACGGAACAACGAGCTGCGCTTCTTACTGTTGGACGGACAGGAAGTGAAAAAGAGGAAAACAGAGCAGTCAGGCACTGAGAAACATTCTTAGCTAATTTGTGTCGACTGTTTTCTCAGGTCACCAGTTGTGACACAACCATCAATTCTAAAAAAAAATCTAAATTTTATTTTTAAGTTAAAAAAAAAGAAAAAAAACTCTAATCATCTGGTCCTGGTCCATTAGCAGCAGTTACTGAACATTTCATTCAAATACACTCACACCTTTTTGACTTATTTTGCTAACAGACAAAGAGACAGACAGATGTATAAACCCCAGCAAAAACATCCCTTCCTTGACTATAGCATAAGTATGTTAATGAACGTGTAGGTGTGAGTTAAACGTTTTGAGGCAAACCTTCACCCTTGCGGGGTTTAACACACACCTACGCGTTGATTAACCCTTTACTAATGATCTGATTACACCTCACAAATTAAAACGTCAGTGCTCCAATTCAGACTCTCACCAGTTCTAAATCAACGTTCAGATTGATTTTTTTTGTTGAATCTCAGCCCGTACCTTTCCTGTCCGTCCTTTCCCATGGTCCTCTTGTTCCGTCGGGCCATCTTACAGCGGTAGCTGGCCTTACGGGCTGGCCCCACTTTGATCGAGGTGTTCTCAAACGGCGTGGTCGTCACCGTCACCTTGTTGCCGCTCTGGAGACATCAGAGAAAGTGGATCACATCTGCACCGAAGCTTAGAACGCCACAGTTACTTCTTGTGATGTGACTTGACTCCCAAACCATCTGTACTTGCAGACTTTGAGCAAATGCTCACTGAATATTTTATTATGTGGGTCTGGTATAGCAGTGACACATATTGTATCCGGAAGTGCAAAGTTTGGCACGTAACTAGTCAACACATACATTGTTGTGTGTGAAATTATTGGGAATTGCATGATATGAGTTTGGCATGTTAATGCGATACTGATAAATTAACACACTATATTTACACAATTTACATTATTAAAATCAACTGAATGGTATGAAATGGAATTAAATAAAAGTATATAGAGCAGCACAGTTGTGGTGAATACAAAGTGCAGTTTAAATACCATGAATCTCATGCTGAGTAGGCTGAGTAACAAACATTTGAACACCACACAAGGATTAAATTAAAATTATTGGAGAAAAAAAAAACTTTTCCATAATATTCTATTTCTTGAGATGCATTGAACTTCTCCTGAGAGGACCTTGTGGAACCTTCAGGTTTATCCACATTCTGATTGACTCAGAACACTGCATCTGTGCATCAATACAATGATTCCTCGTCACAAACACAGCAATGAGGACCGAGTGGATTTCTGACAAAGGTCAAAAAAACACAATCGGTGGCTCGTACCTTGAGAATCAGTTCCACCACCTCCGTGTGGACCAGACCATGAACCGGCTCCCCGTTCACATGAGTGATGAGATCACCTGCACACAGTCCGGCTTCCTGGGCGGGGCCACAGTCCTCCACATGCTGCCAACACAACCATTCCATTTGTAGGTCTAATTTGAGGAAGTCATGAATTATCCAGGTTTGATGTTGACAACGCAACATCTAATGGTGATGTACTGTATGTGGTGGCACGGCCCACATATCTGCTTCCACAATGTGGACCAACTCATTGCTCCATGCTGCTGTTATTTGTCAAATACGTCCATTTTTCATGTGTTTTTTCCAGACATGCTGTGAAACAAATTGCCCCCTGGGGGATTTAACCATAAGGAGGTACCCTCAGACCTCCGAGGGTTAAAAACAATCATGTCGACTTACCCAAACAATGTGATGCACGCTGTAGATGTCACTGTCTCCGATGTAGACCCGGATGGCTCTGAGGGTGAAGCCGTACTTCTTCCCTGAGCGGTGGATGGTGATGGGCGAGCGCAGCATGCTGACCGCCGGGCAGAAGTCTCTGCTGGGAGAGGAGTCACGGGACGACGGGTTGGAGGAGAACGAGTGGGGAGACATGGGGCTGGCCAGCGGAGAGAAGCCGCCGTGCTGCTCCACTGGAGGACGGACGGGAGACCAGAGGAGATGTGTTGGAGTGGAGTCAGATCATGACAGTTACTGCAGGAGATGTGACTGGTAACAAGACACGTTCCCCTGTTTCACATTTAAAGGACTTTATCAAAGTCATGGAACTATGGAATGAAGTAGCAGACAGGGAACATGTCAGCTTTGGTGTACAGGTGAGACACACGTTGGTAGAACTGTCTGAAGTAACATTGGTTATCGGAGTATGGGAGCGTCCCGTCCCGTCCCACCTGACGGTATGATGACAGACAACGCCGTGGCTGACGCTGACTTGATGACCTTGTTGCCAGGTCTGGAATTTCGTTTCTCTCCGTCTCCAGACAAATGCTGGTGGCGCGCCCGGCGGAGGACCAGGTCGTTGGTGGCGCGGGGCCCCAGAGGGTCGTACAGAGGCGTCATCACGTCGCGGCCGACCGTGGCAGGAGCTGGAGATAACGCGCTGATGGTCGTCACGGCTGTTTCTCCGTGTCTGGGTGACCTGTCTGTGAGGAAACGACGACGTTTCACAGCAGGTAGAAGCCACAGATGATTGGTTTTCATTCAAGTGTAGTTTAGTTCATGAAGGAGGAGGATTGGTGTGGAACCAGGGGCCTGTACCACGAAGCAGGATTTTGGTTTTAGCGAGATAACTTCAGGGTTGATCCTGGATCTTTGGTACCACGAAGCCAGATTTCGTTTAATCAAGTGTTACCATGGTAATTTACTCTGAAAAACTATGCTGCTCTGGAGCAGGATAACTGTCTGGATTGAATCTGATCCTGTAAACAGCACCACCCACTGGCCAGAATGTCAGATGTCAGAAAAAACAATGACCCGCCCATTCCTCTACGTAAGACAGGTGGTGAGGAGAGAGTTACGGCGTGAACGAATCTTCCAGGACCAATCTAACCCGTTAAATCTCACCGAATTTGACTGATTCTCACACTCTGGACCACAGACAGTATACGTCACCCTGAGGTTCTTTGACACGGGTCGTTTCCTTTATTCAGTGGGAGATGAAACACCGTCTGTCGGTGGTCCACCAAGTCACCTGAGACCTCACTGATTCTTCACGAGACACTTTCATACATGTGGTTCAGTAAAGGAAATGTGAACAGTGTCATCTCCACACCTCATGCATGGTGTTTGAGGGTTCCCCCTCTTTTTTGAAGAGGGAGATGATATTTTTTCTCTTTGTCCCTGATCCTCTCTAACACAGATCCATCAGATTTGATTCAGACTGTAGGTCCAGGTAGCTTCCTTCTTTGTGTCACATCTCAGGAGGAGTCACATGGGGGGTACCTGAGGGAAGTAGTAAAATCAGCTGTTTTACCGGCGGAATGTATGAATGAACTGGATCGGGGGGGGTCCTACTTTTTGCTGACCGCTTGTCTGCTCACTGGCTTGCACTGTGTAAGTTTTTTTTTGTGGGATTCACTGTTTGGATTTTATACTTAATAAATGAAAGTAAACAGCAGACGTTGGAGCCTGTAGTTTTTAT
>CAAKHB010003715.1:6027-21259 GCA_901007665.1 Aeoliscus strigatus
GTTACATCAAACTTTACTTCACATCATTCTACATGTCAAAGCCTGTTAGGTGCTGATAAGCCATTCTTTAATTTTAAGGTTAATGCAGTGGAGATCAATGCCACAGTGAAATAAATACCTCTGGTTAACACTGATAACACTGAACATTAAATGATTCAATGATAACCTTGAACTGTATGTTTTTGGATAAAACCTTTTCGCAAAAATACTGGTATTGATAGTATTTCATTTACAAATGTACACATACTTTTAATGATAATAAGTATGCAGGAATCTCCTATGCGTCTCCAAAGATTTGAATATCTACAGTATGTGCTTGTTACCAGCTTCAGACCCTGGGGACATTTTCCACCTGATAATAAATTATCTAATCATCACAATAACAGTGAGTGAAGGGGAGAGAGAGGGAGAGAGAGAGAGAGAGAGAGAGGGAGAGTGAGAGAGAGGAAAAAGGTTTCATGGAGCACACTGAACAGCTGTGTGTTAGGTGACTGGTGAGAGACGTTCAGGGAGCTGAAGTAATTTGTGTTTATTCACATTACAAGATCGGATCTGTGACGAGAATCCATCAAATGGACAAGAGGAAGAAAGGTGAGCAGGCTGACGTCCAGTGGATAAAGAAATATTAACATGAAAACGAGATGAATGTTCATGCACTGCTGCCTTCTCTCATGTTTACTGTGAGCTAATATATCTATGTAATACATATAACATATATCGAATATATCTGTGTAATGTTTGTAGTATTTAAAGTACTGTATTTATACACAAAGACACAAAATGTTGCGTCAAAGGTCATTTATGTCTGAATTGCTTTGACAGGATCCCCTTTGGAATTGAGACTTATGGTGGTCGGTAGCAGCGGACCGTCTCAGTTCCAACTAACCAATGTCATTCTTGGGAGGGAGGAGTTTCCTGACGACATCCTCAGCCTCTCTGACAGCAGGAAGAACACCGGAGATCTGTCTGGCAGACGGGTGTCTGTGGTCAATGGACCCAACATCTATGACAAAGACATGTCTCATTCCAAGAGGAAGATGGAGCTGAGAAGGTCTAAATGCCTATGTATCCCTGGGCCACATGCCTTCCTGGTCGCCTTCGACATAGAGAAAATCTCCCCCAATGACATCTGCACCCCGAAGCTGATGATGGAGCGTTTTGGAAGACGCTGCCTGAGACACTGCATCGTCCTTCTGGCCTGTGAAGAAAATGCAGAGGGAGCTGCACTGGAGGACAGGGTGCAGAAGACAGACTGGCACCTGCGAGAGCTGATTGACAAGTTTGGTGGACGCTTCCACGTTTTCAATAAGAACTGGAGAGATCGAAGCCGTGACAGAGAGCTGCTGCGTAAGATAGAGTGGATGATGGCCTCCTCGGGGGGGAGCTGCTTCATCAGTAGAACGTTCCAGAAAGCAGAGGACTGTGTGAAGAGAGAAGAAAAGAGACTGATGAAGCAGATGGCGGCAGAGAACGAGAAGGCCTGGGCTGAGCTGGAGAAGCAGTACATATCAGATGAGCTGTATCACCAGAAGGACGCCTACACCGCCAGTGTGAGCGCAGGGATCAGGGCCAAGGCCGAGATGGACAACGAGTGGCTCAGGACGTCCCTGGCCAGAGGGCTGGGGACAGGCTTGGTAGTGGGAGCTGTCATGGGTGCACTGGTTGGGTCGATAGAGGGGCCAGGGGGCATGGTGCTCTACGGGATCATTGGTGGGGCTGTAGGTGGCTCGGCAGGAGGAACAGCCCAGGTGGCCATAAAGCATATGGAGGACAGGGTGGATCCACCCGCCAGACTGAACTTCAACTCTATCTTCATCAATCGCTTCTTTGCAACCCCCCGGCCATGACCGACCTGTTTTACAACTCCAGGAAGACAGAAAAGACCATATCACGTCACCAAATTAGATAAGGAAACGTACCTATACAGTGTTCTATACAGTTCTAAAACACGTTTCTGCTTTGACCCCATGAAACTGTTTCAGGTGTCATCTTTGACGCCCACATTCTTAGTTAACCATTTCACATTCTACCCGCTGGAGCTCAGATAACAGAGGGCGGCGTCACAGCTGAGAGTATCTATTGTACACGGACTGCCCCTTTTCTAGAAAACACACCTCAGTGCACCTGCTGGGAATGAAGCTGTGCAGTATCTCTGTTTTAGCTTGAAGCGGTAAACTGAAGCAGACGTCCCACAGAGCCAAGACGAGACGAAGGTAAGGCCACACTTGACTCATCGGACCTTCTCTTCCATTTACCAAAGGTCTCCTAAGAGACTTTAAAAATCAGACGGAAGTCAGATCTCAGCGAATCATTTATGAACATGACAGGAAACTGAGGGTTGTTGAGTTCAGTGAAACACATACAGCACATGAGAAACAAACCCCTCAGTCTTTGTGTTGAGTTCTGGCTGCTGATGATGTAACAAAACCTTTGGCTGCTACCAGTTCAACCGCATACTTACCACTGCATTGTCCCTGCTGCTTTCGTTCCCTGTTATCGATGGGACAGGAAGGAATTCTGTCAGCATGTGTGGCTAAAAGAGGAATCAGGACTTCACTGTGAGAAGCCCTTTTAAAAATGTCCCTACAATAGGTTTTTTTTCTTCTTTTTTTTTTCTTTTTTGTCGCTTCAGTAGTTTAAGGAAATGAACCACACACCCAAATGTTTATGTGTCATGTATTGTCACGTGTCACACCAGCTGCAAATATTTGCTTTTTAACATTTCTGTGTAAGTGCTACTGCCAGTACGTGTCACTGAAGATGGTAGAATTTTTTTTTTTTTTTTAATTTATTTATTTATTTGGGGGGGGGGGGGGGGGGGCCCGTTTTTCTTTACTTATTTATGTGAATATGCAGTATTAACGGTGTTTTTTACAAAACATACAAAACAAGTATTTAAATACGTCAACGTGAAATCTAGTAAAATTTACAAATACTCACCTTACCCTTTTCTGCAATGCCATTTGTCATAAATAGAAATCTGTTTGTGTTCCTTATGTAATTATTCTGTGTATACACATTTCTTCAGCAGTCATGGCCTCCACCGGGGGCCTGGTCCCAGAGAAGCACCTCCTGTGCTGTCTGTGTAAAGACATCTTCTCCAACCCAGTGACCACGCCATGTGGACACAGCTTCTGCCTGCCCTGTCTGTCAAACTACTGGGCAAGACACAAGTCCCGATACTGTCCCCGCTGTAAGAGAGTGTTTACCGACCGGCCTGACCTCAGCGTCAACTGCATTCTGGCAGATGTCTCCGACAAGTACAGGAGGACACAGCCGCAGAAACCAGCTGAAGACCACATGGTTCTTTCATTTGTTCTGAATTTCATCATATGCGGTCAGCTCTCTTCATCGGAACTTAACAAAGTTTACGTCATATGTACAGGTCATTGATGTCGAGGAAATGATCCAGGAACGGCTGCAGAAGATAGAAAGGTTGAAATATTCTCTTGAGCTCCAGAAGGTCAGTTGAAAATTTCTACATCCTAAACTCCTGTTGATCTAAAATAGATGGAAAACAACAGCGCTTTTGTCCGAGCAGGACTCTTTCATCAGAGAGGTGCGGGAAAGCCAGAGGGTCTTCTCTGCTCTCGTGAACGCAATGGAGAAACGTCACAAAGCTGTTGTTGCGGCAATCGAGGAGAGACAGCGAGAGGAGGAGGAGAAAGTAGAAACGCTGGTGAAGGAGCTTCAACAGGAGATCCAGATGCTGAAGAAGGAGACCACCGAACCAGCTCCTGTAAACTGTGACGACGAGACGAAGGACGTCACTGCAGTAAGAACCTTCCGGTTTTCCACGTGACATGATGATCCCGTGTCCTCGGTTCAACGATCATGAGTGAAATGACAATTTTACCTGTATGCAGAGTATGGTTTCCTCTACGCTCACCTGTGAGACAAAGGACTGGTCCACGGTTACTATAGAAACAGACCCTTGTCTTGGTGTCACCAGAAGAGCACTATCAGACATGCTGAACAAGATGAAGGCAGAGGTCAACAAACTGTCCAAATCTGGTTAGTAAATGGACAACAACCTACATTTGATTAGAGAATCCAATGACACTGATGTTCTTTGCTTCACAGAACTTAAGAGAATAGAGAAGTACACAGGTAAAGTTTTGCCAACGTGTGAGTTCATATTTGGGCTAAAGCTGCTGCTGAACTGACTTTTGAACATTTGAACTTCCCCCTTTCCCAGTGGATGTGAGTCTAAGTGCAAAGACAGCCCACCCCTTCCTCTCTGTGTCAGATGACAAAAAACAAGTGAGGCACACCGACAAGTTTCAAGAGGTACCGGACCACCCCAGGAGATTCGACCGTGTGGCAAACGTTCTGTCGAAAGAGAGCTTCAGCAGCCGGCGGTGCTACTGGGAGGTGGAGGTCGGTGAGAAGATCGAGTGGAACCTGGGTGTTGTGAGACAATCCATAAACAGGAAGGGCAAGTTCACTGTCTGTCCTGCAAATGGCTTCTGGACTTTGAGCCTGAATGCTGGAGGACAGTACATCGCCAACACGTCTCCTGTAACCCCTCTGGCTCTCGAACAGAGACCCAGGAAAGTGGGCATCTTTCTGGACTACACAGAAGGCCGCGTGTCCTTCTACTGTGCAGAGTCTGGAGTGCACATTCACACCTTCACATATTCATTCACTGACCAGCTTCATCCCTTCTTCAGTCCCGGACGTCTGCATGGCGGCAAAAATGCTGCTCCCTTAGTCGTCTGTTCCAGTTTTTGTAGCATTTGAATGTCATCTAAAAGTGTAAGCTCAGAGCTCATTAGCTGGCCTTTTTCCTCCCAGTGTCTATCCAACGTGTGAAATACATCAGCTACTAACATGTGTGAAAATGGAGCCGTGAATAAAAGGTTGTGTGAGGACGGACTCTTGAAAACAAACAGATTGAAAATGAACGACGGGGGCTGAAGAAAAGAGATGGCTCTCACAGACGAACAAGTGAGACAAAGTGGAAAACCGGAGAAAAAGGGTTGCTGAGCTGGATGGATGCGAGGGATTGCAGGACGGGGACAGAGGATGACGAGGAGCGGGGATGGGAGGGCGGAGCTGAAACAGCAGGCCTTTGTGCTCTTACACCAGGCACTGGCAGATACACTCAAACACATTCATGCCTTCTCGCAGTCGTACGCACAAGTGCATGCTTCTGCCCACTGCCACACAGACTTGGCATCACGGAGGGCAGAGCCGTCTCCAGTTCAGTCCCGGCCGCCGAACCGTTCAGCTCATCTGACCCCTGAAGTAAAGGTTCCCCTGCGCTTTGGCCTTCCTGCGGACTGACTGGGAACTTCAGGCCCACTATTCTCAGCTACCACGTCGACAAAGGTTCATAACAAACGGAGGACCCTCCGCAAAAAGAACACTGAGAGCCTGGTGCATTTACTTCAGGTAAACACTAATATCCTGCATTTCTGCATTTTTTTATCCTCATAAATGACTGACAGTTTGACTGATTTTTTTTTTTTTTTTCTTGTTGTGTACATGTATACGTATGTGTTGAGTATATTTATATTGGTGTTCATTTCTTGTTGTAGCAAGCAAATTTCCCACTTGTTCAGTTAATTAAGTATAATCTAATTACGTATTACACATCTTTAAGAGCCAGGTTTTTTTCTTCTCTTGCCCCCTTGCCATGTTTGCAGTTGTTTCCCTAGCGTGTCTGTATCCAAAAGAGGCTTTGGGGACATTCAGCTGTCCACAGAGAGTGCCTCGGGGTCAGAATTGAGAAAAATGATGCAAAATGTCATGGACTAGTTCCTGTTCTCGGCACTGGCAGATCCTTTCAGATGACGATCCAGTGGTTAAACTCTGTCCATTCGGCACCTATCAGTCTAATTCCAGTTCCATTTTGTGCAGAGACGTAACAGAATCTGTCAAGTTCAGTGAAAGCCACGATAAACAGATGTCACAGGTCTTCCTGGCCCACTCCAAGAGCTCTCATGAAAGCTGCTTGTGTTCAGTCTCCTCATGTTTTCAGCGATAACCCGCCCGCCCGACAAGGCTTAGCTCAACACCCACAGCTGTGTCAAAGACAGCTATTCTCTGTGCTTCTCACTGGAATCCACAAAACATGGCCTCACAGTTTGTGTGCAAATAGTTATGATGAATATATGTAACAGCTGTATGCCTTTACAATTGGGGGCGCTCATCCTCCCATGAATCTTTCATGGTTGTATTTCAGTTGTGAATGAAAATTATTTGGTTGTGCTGTTTATTTATTTATGTATTTGTTTTTACTTTAGATTACTTGTCCTGGATGAGCCTATGTTGAGACTGTCAACTTCATCCCCTGAAGACTGAGGATTCAGCTTTGGAGCGCTGTACATCCAGTGTCCGACATATTTCTTTGGGACTATAACTGGCGACATTGAAATCAAGACAAATCCATCTGATTCATTGCCATGGCGACCACGGGCATGCAGCTGCTAGGCCTGATCATGTCCATAGTGGGCTGGGTGGGCGGGGCGGTAGTTTGTGCCATCCCCCTGTGGCGGGTTACCGCCTTCATCGGTAACAACATCGTGACAGCTCAGATCATTTGGGAAGGCCTGTGGATGAATTGTATCGTGCAGAGCACGGGTCAGATCCAGTGTAAAGTGTACGACAGCTTGCTGGCTCTTCCCAGCGACATGCAGGCTGCACGCGGCCTCACTGTGTTATCCATCCTCATATGCGGCCTGGCTCTCGCTCTGGGCGTACTTGGAGTTAAGTGCACTAAATGCATTGGTGTGAACAGCCTCAAGGCCCGTATTGCCCGAATTTCCGGTGCTCTTTTTGCCATTGCAGGGTTCCTCTACCTTGTGCCAGTCTGTTGGACTGCCCACTCTATCATCAGGGATTTCTACGACCCACACGTGGCAGCTCCACATAAGCGTGAACTTGGCCCTGCCCTCTACATCGGTTGGGGGGCATCTGCCTTGCTCCTTATTGGAGGATCTCTGCTCTATGCTGGGTCAAGTCCTCCTGGCATCCCAGGTTCTCCCACCTTCAGCAGTGGAGAAAGCAGCCCTCGCAGGGCTCCTGCTTCACAAGTCAAAGGTTATGTCTGAGAGCCCGGGAGTCTCTGAAGTCCTGTAAAATGCCCCCACAAACAGTTTTTTCCACTCTTCATTTTGCTCCTTGTTATTATTTTGTATATGATGTTTTTCCATGTTGTTTTTTTTTCCCTTCAAGAAGCCACAGGAGGCTGTAAAGAGGAATTCATTTATGGTTTCATATTGTTAAATAACAATTTTCTCACTGTGTCATTATAAAACACAATAAAATATTTGGTCTTTTAAATCCCCAACCACGGAAAAAGTTGTCTTTTCAAATTTTTCCAATTATAGTATTTTTGAAAAGAAAATTATATATTATATAAATTATATAAATATAAACAAGGATTTATATTTCGTGTGGGTGAGTGTGGGTGGTGTGTGCATGTGTGTGTGTGTGTGTGTGTGTGAAGAGCAGTCAAACAGTTGAGTATAAACCTTTTGTTTCTAATATGTTAAATGGATCTTCCCACATTTGTACTGTGTTCTTCCTTTCAAACAGGTAGAGTTAGTGTAGGTGATTTCATCAGGGAACACTTAAATGTGACAAAATCACAAATTAAAAAAAATCACAAGAGGTGAAAGGCTCTTACTATAGTGTCTCTGTGTACAATGGTCAAAAGCAAGATATTTATTCACAGATGAGTTTATCCTTCAAGTCTGTCCTCAGACTCCTTCACTTTAAAGAAAATGCCAACTTAAAACCACTTTTAATAACAATTTCCATCAAATAAACCCTTCAATAGTCTTTCATTCTGATTATTGTAATCACAATTTCGTTGATTTGAACCTCTGGATTACCCCCCCACACACACACACCACTACTACCACCACCACCACCACCACCATTGCTCGGGCATTGTTTGGCTCTGTCTAAACACAATGTGACTTTATGATGCATTACAGCACCACAGAAACAATAGACACCAGTGTTCCAAGTGCCAGGTAGTGACTCATACGTGACCTAAACTGGCTGGCATCCATGTTAGCAGGGTAATCCTGTAAATACGGTCAGGCTGCTGGCACCAGTTGTACTGTACAACTGCTGTTGTAAGCACATGGTGACATGTACTCAAGACGACAGTAATTAGTATGGTGTCCTAAATATGCGTCATCACTGCAGCTAATATTCACCATGAAAACACTGATATAGTCAAAGATGAGGGTGAGCAAACACTGAATCATATGGGAATGTATTATATATGTGTGTATTTCATCATCAGCCTAATGTGGGTGGCATTTTAACATTTTGGACTTCTTTGTTTGTAATTGTTCCCATTATTGTCAAATATCAAGTAATACATGATCATGTGTGGACATGAGAAAACTGACAGAAATATAATTAAAAACACACAAATACAAATATAAAGAAAGAGCAAATGGAACAAATTAGGTTTACATTGCATATAATTGTGATGATTTCACTGACAGAGATTAATGTAGTCAGTAACTGCCTTGAAAAATTAACTTTTTTTTATGTTTTCAGTTAGTTCTGTTTTTTCAGTTAGTTATTTTTTTCTATTTTTCAGTTATGGCTTTGGGTTGAAACGATTATTTTCACGAGATAAGCATCAAGCTAAATATTCAAATATCAAGTTGCGTTAAAAACATTTTCCTCATGAATTCATTCATACATTTAAATACAGGAGCTGAGCTCCTCCACCTCGTGTCCATTGGCATGTAATTCCCGAATCAACCGCTAGAGGTCAAACATCCCTCCGTGTCTCCGTGTCTCTGTGGTGACGTTGCACGGCGGAAGTTGGAAGTAGGAAGCGCTGCACACAGCTGTGCTCCGCGGCTAACACAGAAGCTAGCAGGCTAACGTCAGCGGTGAGAATAACCGGAACAGTCGACCAAAACAACACTTTTCGACAGCTACGCTAAGACGTTGAATCTATCATGGGGAAAGGCGGAGGTACATTTGAAAGGCTCCTGGGTAAGTTTTAAACACATTTGATAAGTTATTCCATAGTGACTGTGAGTCGAAGAGCGATGTTTTGGAAAGACGCTGGGGCTCTCAGGCCAGCTAGTTTTAGCCGGCTAACACATTTGATGCTATTGTTTGAAGGCCCAAGTAGGGTGACTGATATTTAGCAACCCGAATGAATGCGAATATGATCTTGTTGGCAATTATGTCTATTTAACATCGTATCTAAGCTGCGCTGTCTTTTGTGAAATTGTTCTGTTCTAGTTAAGCTGGTTGTCTTCTACTGACCATCAGTTTCAGACTTGATGTTTTATTTACGTCAGCGAATCGGTCACATGAACGTTACAGAGCTGCACCTACTTTGTAGTAATGCTAATTTGTAATGTCATACCAGGTAACCACAACGTTATTATGTCTTTTTTAGTTGTTGTACACAACAGGTCGACTCTTTAGTACTACTAGTGCAGTTATTAAATCAATCACTGTCAAATGTTTACTGAAGAAATGTTCATTTTCTATTTATCTCTAACACTGTTCTGTGATATTGGTGCTTTGAACGCTGGTAAATTTTCTCACAGTGGAACAATAAAGGCTTTTCTTATCATGTCTGTACACTGACCTACAAACTCTTGTATTGAAGTCAAGGTGATAAAGTTGTTATGACACAGTTAATACCAGTCACGTAGAACTGAACCCAAGAAGAACACCTGTCATGTACATCAAATGTCATTGACTGAGAAACAGTCATGAATATCACAAATGTCTCTTTTTTGTGTGATTGAAAACGGTTGTAAATGTAATTCACTTGTGTTTACTCTGTGGTAATAAAACAAATGTACAAGCAATGGAGGTCCGTCTTCAAGAAAAGGGTTTATTTAGTTTGCCATGAGGTCTCAGTGAAGCAGAAATTGTAGGTATGAAGTATATTAAAAATATATATATATCTCTGGTATTTGCAGATAAAGCCACCAGTCAGCTGCTCTTGGAGACCGATTGGGAATCCATCCTGCAAATCTGTGATCTCATTCGACAAGGAGACACTCAGTGAGTGACTGACATCAGTCATTTCAGCAGCTATTTACAGTTCAAAGCCACTGGAGTAGTGTGCTGATCTTTTCTTAAATTAAGAAATCTGAGCAAATCTGCCTGCTCTTCCGATTCATTTTGTCACCCTGACACTTAATTTAGCCTCATTTATTTTTGTCCTTCCAGAGCTAAATATGCAATCGGGGCCATAAAAAAGAAACTGAATGACAAGAATCCACACGTAGCCCTGTATGCACTCGAGGTGAGATGTGTATATGGGAAAAAGTGTAACTCCACTGCTTTTTGAAAAAGAAATACATCTGCACGATTAACCGAGAATATTTCAGATTTTTCAGAATGGTGGAAGGAGGCTGCCTTGCTGTCAAGTGTATAACATTTATATGTTGCGGCTTCACACTTCAGGTGTTGGAATCGGTAGTGAAGAACTGTGGCCAGACAGTCCACGATGAAGTGGCCAGCAAACAAACTATGGAGGAACTGAAGGATCTGCTGAAGGTGACCCTTTTTCTCTTCGAATTCCCCTTTCCCTCATAGACCTGCTCGGTTCACTTTCCAGTAAACTTAGGCCACATACATCATTAATACAGGCTGAATTTGCAAATGCAAATGAACAGGTTCTTTCTTTACACCAAGTGAATGACTCTTAGTTTTTCTGTTTGCAAGATTATACAAAAACGACAATCTGTTGAAGGACTTTTCAGTTTATCATGGAATTATCTTTTATGTCTTTAATAAAGAATGTATCGGTGTTATGTAACAACAGCAGACAGACAAGAGGAGAGAAGAGAGTTTTAAAGAAACAGTTTTTTCAGTGTTTGGTTTTTTTTTCCACCAGAAGCAGACAGAACCAAATGTCAGAAACAAGATCTTGTACCTGATTCAGGCCTGGGCTCACGCCTTCCGCAATGAGCCCAAATACAAGGTGGTTCAAGACACTTACCAGATCATGAAAGTGGAAGGTACGTTGACGCGCTGAGGTTCTACATGTCAAAATCCGTACAGGCTCATGCCTGTTCATTGATCTCTTCATTCAGCAGTGATTTCATATAGAGAACATTAGCCTATTGCAATGGACCGTCCAGTGGGACATTGTCGGTGATTTTGACTCTCTGTTGTTTACTGTAGCATATTCTAGTATGTAAAGTTTCCTGTAACATTGTCTCCTTGTCTCTGCTTTATGCTCATGTAGGTCATGTGTTCCCTGAGTTTAAGGAGAGTGATGCCATGTTTGCAGCTGAAAGGGTGAGATTGTTTTTCCGTAGAGTTCAGTCTATGAAGTCGCCGATGTTTCCAGAATCTCCTCTTAAATCGAGGTAAATACAAATGAAACTGCGACCCTGTGCTCAGGCCCCAGACTGGGTTGATGCTGAGGAATGCCACCGGTGCAGAGTCCAGTTTGGAGTTATGACCAGAAAGGTAGGCTGGGCTTTCTGGAAACTAGGACACTTCAAGGTTTTACTGCTTCCTTCTTCCAGTTCCAGCTGCCGTGGGCTTCTTGTGTTGTGGCACATGTCCTGACGTTGACCTCCATTTGCGTTGGCTACTTTTCCAGCACCACTGTCGAGCCTGTGGCCAGATATTTTGTGGCAAGTGTTCATCGAAGTACTCCACCATTCCCAAGTTTGGCATAGAGAAGGAAGTGCGTGTGTGTGAGCCCTGCTTTGAGCTGCTCAACAAGTGAGTTCCCAGATTGGATGATTCTGCTTCCATTGCAGCTGTACCATGATGTGTGTTCCCTGTTGATGTTTAACCTTTAACCTACATTTCACTCTATGTGGTTCCTGTAATTCATATTCAGTCAAAGGATGTTGTTTGGTCTCACCGTTTCCTTCAAAGACTATATATCCACTGTTTATTTACAGAGTTTTGTGAAGTTGATTTGTTTTATTTGTGGTATTTAGTACTCTATCGTTGTATTAATCACTGTCGACAGAGATGTGTTCACTATTGTGGTGCTTCTCCATGTGCTTTTGGAGAATTGTTGGTGGTTCAGGCAACATGTTTTCCTCCACTCAATTACAAGATTCTTTTGTCCTCCCTAATCCCTTTTCCTCACCAGCCACCCCTCCCTCTCTCCCCCACTTAGGAAATCTGAGGGCAAAGCCCCGCCCCCAGGATCTGCCGAACTTCCTCCTGAGTACCTGACTAGCCCGCTGTCCCAGCAGTCACAAGTAAAACATTTTTAGAAATGAGATGCTCAGTTGTTCACAGGTCATATTTACAACAACGTCTCATAAGGATGTTGTTACGTAATACTCACTTCTCCCCGTTGCTCTGCGTCCGAACCAGATGCCTCCGAAGAGAGACGAGGCAGCGCTACAGGAGGAGGAGGAGCTGCAGCTGGCTATTGCCCTCTCCCAAAGTGAGGCGGAGGAGAAGGAGCGCATGGTGGGTTGTGCATTTCCTGCATATGTCATGTAGATATACAGCCTTTTTAGTTAGAAGAACGTACACCACGGCTTAGGTGAATGCTCTTTTCTGATTGGCTGGCAGCTTTGCATTCAAACAAGGATTTTGACGAGTGGGATGCTGCAAAAGAAATGGAAATTAAGCAGAAAAACACCACAGAAGGTGACATTTGAAGAGCCACCCGACGCCAGTTAGGGCCTGTGAAGACATGAATTAATGATCCTATTTCTGTTTCTGTGGCAAATAACCATGGAATGGTGGTGGTGCTTTGCTCCCGCGTCACGCCTTAAATCATTTAATCCACGACGCGTTGATTGACCCTGACATAACGTGGTCACATGGTTGTGTGTGTAACCTCAGAGACAGAAGAACTCGTACGCTGTGTATCCCAAAGCTGATCCCACTCCTGTGACCTCGTCTGCACCACCAGTCAGCACCCTGTACACCTCTCCTGTGGTAACCCGCATGTTTAGTCTACCAGATATTCACAGTCCAAGGCAGAAGTTCTATCAGAATGCGTCAAATTACAGAAACGCTCATATACGTGATTCATTTCCCCAGAATTCCTCCGCTCCGTCAGCTGAAGACGTGGACCCTGAGGTAAATGTCCCCCTGCTCCCTCATGTCTCACATTTCTAGATGGATATGGTTTGTTCAATGACTGTTGGTCTGTCTCTTATACCAGCTGGCCCGTTACCTAAACAGAACGTACTGGGAGAAGAAGCAGGAAGAGGCTCGCAAGAGTCCCACCCCCTCAGCCCCAGCACCTGTGCCATTGGCTGAACCCCTCCCTCCCATCAGTCAGCCTGTAGAAAGTCACGTCCCTGTGCAGCCAGTGAGCATAGTGGAGGTATGTTACGGCTTTTCTTGATCGTCAAGCAGCAAATCCTCTTCACTTTGATGTTGTCACTAGGGAAACCAGCTCTTTAAATGTTTTTAAACCAAGATCAATACAAATAAAGTTCATTATTATTTCCTTTAGCAGCAATACCAGAATGGGGAGTCTGAGGAAAACCACGAGCAGTTCCTGAAGGCTCTGCAGAACGCTGTCACCACCTTCCTTAACCGCATGAAAAGCAATCACATGCGCGGGCGCAGCATCACCAACGACAGCGCTGTGCTCTCCCTCTTCCAGTCCATCAATAATATGCATCCACAGCTCCTCGACATCCTCAACCAGCTCGATGAGAAGCGATGTGAGTGTCCTTCGCAAGAGGTCTGCGTGCATTTCTTGCTTTGTGTGTCTAGCTGCTCAAATAATTTTGCCGTTGGCAGTGTACTATGAGGGGCTGCAGGACAAGTTGGCCCAGGTGCGCGATGCTCGAGCAGCCCTGAATGCCCTCCGCGATGAACACAGAGAGAAACTGCGCCGTGCTGCTGAGGAGGCTGAGAGGCAAAGGCAGATCCAGTTGGCCCAGAAACTGGAGATCATGAGACAGAAGAAGCAGGTGACGACTTGAGGTGGTCCACTTTTAGGTACTACCACGCCATGTGTGACTGTAGTAACAGTGTCTTGTTTGCGCTGCAGGAGTACCTGGAGATGCAAAGACAGCTGGCCATTCAGCGCCTCCAGGAACAGGAGAAGGAGCGACAGATGCGCCTGGAGCAGCAGAAGCACACGATCCAAATGAGAGCCCAAATGCCTGCCTTCTCTCTGCCCTACGCCCAGGTACACACACACACACACACACACCCCGCTGACTGCTGACGGTGAAGTGAGTTGGGGCACGTCTCTGGGAATGAGTGTCTTAACTGTGTGAGCGTGGGCTTTTCCACAGATGCAGTCGTTGCCCCCCAATGTTGCGGGAGGGGTCGTATACCAGCCCGGTGCTCCACCCAGCTACCCTGGCACCTTCAGCCCCGCTGGCTCCGTGGAGGGTTCGCCTATGCACAACATCTATATGAACCAGCCTGGTCAGACGGCGCCACCTCAGTACCAGGCCATGCCTGGTGCCGCCACAGGTGAGAGGTCAACAAGGATCAGCTAGTACTAATACACGCGGCTCCCTGACTAGTTACATCCGCTAAGGAGGTTATGGTGATGGTTAGCATAATTAACTCGAAACGTTACTAACGGATTTTTATGAAGTATTCAAGAAATGCTGATAATGGGACAAAAGAGAGGTTTTTTTTCTCCTTTTTTCTTTTTCATTTTACACATTCATCCCCATCACTTTAGTGCGTGAACACTTTCTGAGAAAACTGTGAAAAACAACACATTTTCCCATCGCAGGAAATGAATGAATGAACGAATGAATCATCACGGTTCCAACAGTAGGTGGTTTGACAACCTGTGGCCTGTGGAACGGGGGCAGACCCACATTAAAATAGCTCAACGAGCAATTGTCTCTTTTGTATTCACTTCACTGACACCTCCTCTCTCCAGATCCCAGTATGGTGAATGCGTACATGTATCAGGCTGCAGGCACAAACGGACAACCGGCGCCTCCTCCTGGTCAGGCCCCGGCCACAACAAGCCCTCCCTACTCCAACTACCAGCCCACACCTACACAGGGGGGGTACCAGGTCTGACTGACTCGCCATGTCACACACATTCTGTGTCCGACCGGTCTGAGTCAGCTCACCAGCTGTTGTCCCTGTTGTGTGCAGAACGTGGTGTCTCAGGCCCAGAGTCTCCCCCCTATGTCGCAGGCAGCCCCCACCAATGGTATGGGCTACATGGGCTACCAGCCATACAGCATGCAAAACATGATTTCAGCATTGCCAGGCCAGGACCCCAACATGCCCCCCCAGCAGCCGTACATGCCAGGTCAGCCGCCAATGTACCAGCAGGTCAGTAACTTAT